>JAOXJP010229280.1:0-10978 GCA_025762735.1 Platanus orientalis | reverse complement strand
TGAGATAATTTCAAACCATGCTTGTTAGACAAACTACAACTTAATTCACTTGAATCAATTTCCATGATCAGGTTTCAACATATTTTTCGTTCCTATTAGAGGCTGTTTGCCAACAAGATTTACTTATAATTCTGTTGGAACACTTGAACAATGGTTTCATTCAAACTTGTTTTAGCCTTTTCTAGACAAAAAATCCTGATCCACTCATTGAAAGAAACTTAATAGTGATTGAAATAACACAGTTGGGAAAATAAAATGAATCAAGTCTTTAGATAGGTTTAGGCCACTATAACTCTCCATTTACATCTTGTATTCATAGATTTGGGACCTATAGTTGGTTTTTTTTTTTTTGAGGGTGGGGGGGCGGGGGGGGGAGGGTCCCTCTTAATATAGATTCCCTACATAAAAGATCAAAATGATTAGACGATTTTTAATCATTGATATATCTGTCATTTTTTAGGCTTTTTAAAGTTCTAACTACTATTTTCTAGAGCTTGATGTTAGTGATGATACAATGATGTATTGTTAATCAGGCCACAATTTCGCCGACTAAAGGATAAAATTATACTTTTAAATGGTAGTCAATTAACCCTAATTTTCCTTGAATTTTTACATGCATTTTTTTCTACAATTAAAGCTTGTAAGTGTTTTGCACCTCTTTCTTTGAACATAGTGAAACTTATAGGGCTCCTTTGGTTTTTCCTGATTTAAGGTTTTCCACATAAGTCAGTGTGTTGTGGGTTTTCTCTTCTATTAGTTTCGCAAACTGGGCCTATGGATTGGGTTATCCTCAACACTAACCAAATTCATTTGACCATTTAAATGAATACGAAAATAAAAAGGTTGAGATCATCAAAATGTCTCATCTAGTTAATTTCTTAGTTGAATCCATCCAATGGTGAATCTTGATTTTATATGAGTCACATGGCAAAACATAAGTTAAACCAAGGTTGGCTTGGGTTTTAATGACTACAAGTTAACTATAGGGCTGTAAATGGATTGAATAAGAAAATGATCTACATAGATATATATTCAGTTTGTTAAGTTTAATCGAATATTTGTATCTGTTTAAATATTTGGTGGATATTTTTAAAAAAAGATCAATATTCATATTTGCTTAGGTATCCACTTATCTGATATAGATCCAAATATCCCATTACACTAACAACTTTTAATTAATTATAATATTAGAATGATCTCTCTCTCTCTCTCTCTCTCTCTCTCTCTCTCTCTGCACTAAGATGACAACAGTGTTGAGGAAATGCCGAATCTCCACTGCTAAATCTTCACGATGAAATCTACTCCAAATAGAGGTTTCTATACATTGAACAAAAGGCTTTCCAACTTTTTCTATCCAAAGATAGTCTCGCGATCATGGAGCGACGCAATGGCAGCTCCTACACCATTTCAATCCCGATCTCTCTTTAAAAATCTTGCCCAAACTCAAAGATCATATGGAGTGGGCATTTTTGGTATGAGCCCATCAAATCAGCCCTAACCCAAATGGGTCTGGCGAAAAGTCCATAAACCATATCCTAAGCTCACATCTCCAATTTTAAAGAACCAGGTCTTGGTGATGCCTTCTCAGTCCTCTTCCTCCAGGCATATGAAGATGGCCATTAACGACATATTTGAGATCAAATATCCTTCTTTTTTGGAGGCCTTATGGTGACTTTAGGATTTAGGTCGGATCTAGCTCGAAATGTTAAGCCCAATCCTAACTCTGATACCAATTGAAATTCTAAGTTTGATATCTAGAAATCCTAGAAGGGAAGAGTGAATAGGATTATACCAATATTAAATATTCTTTTTACAGTTCACCCAACTTATGTTAACCAATTATCATAGTGTAAAGCATACGTGTTTCAACTATCCAAAATTCAATTTAATTATAGTTATTGTTTATGTTGCAAGAATTTAGGAGTGAGTGTGTGCTTGTTTGTCCAATTCAATCCAAAGATAATATATTTGAATAAAACAATTGAACAAGTAATAGAGAGATAATCATACCACACAAGATGCAAGATTTAAAGTGGTTCGGCCAAATTCAGGCCTATGTCCACTATCCCAAAAGCTCTTCACTAAGCTTACTTAATTTTTTATTAATAGTCACATACAATTATAGGAAAATAAAGAAATCCAATAATACAAGTGAACTCCAGTCATTAACAATTCGCACTTGGTGTCTCCAGCAAGTGCAATCAAATCGTCGGTGTCTCTGGTAAAGGTGGTCATGTCTTCAATGGCTCCGGCAAAGACTCAATAAAGTGAATAATGAATAAGGGATGTAATTCCCAAACTTTTATGCCTCTAAGTAGGATAATTTAACAATTAAATGCATTTATTAATATTCCATAAAATATATAAACAATAAGAATATTAATTTAATGGAAGTGCCTCTTAATAGGCCAATGCTCCTGTGATGCTTAGCCAAATGTTCCTCTAAATATGTATAAATTAGAGGAACAAATCTCAATTGAATGTCTCTATATGTAGACCAATTTTACTATTAAGTTTGGATTAATATAGCCTCTTAAATAGGTGGTTATGCCTATAATACATAGCTACTCCAGAGATTTAAATAAACTATGAATGACCTCTTTTTTACTCTAATTCTTAGAACTTTTGGCGGAATTTACAGTTTGGAACCCCACTACACGATTGTTGAATGTGTTATATTCCAATCATGAGCAAATGATCGAGGGTAAACTCACCAAAACTTGATTGAAGAGATATAACTCTTCTTTTCTCGCAAAATCAAACCTTAAAACGTATGCTAATTAATAGCCACAATAACTTCATGTATAACTTTCTGAGAGAGTTATTATTTTTTAGGGTTTGATTCTCTTTTATAAAAGGTTGAAAAACCCTAGAAGTTTGGGCGAGTAACAGTAAAAAAATCCCATAATTTTGGAAAGATTTCACACAAAATAAATCAAGATTTTTTCGTTTCTTGATGCCAAGGATCGATCCTAGAATTGCTAGGATCGATCTTGGTGGTGTTTCCTGTGCAGACCAGAGAATTTGCATTTCAGGATCGACCCTGGCTTTTCTAGCATTAATTCTAGAATTCTTGGGATCGATCTTGGAAGCCTAGAAATTCTCATTAAGTGCTTAAACATTTTGGGGTGGATCTTGGAAGTGTCTAGATATTTCTTAAACCTTTGGAACTTGTTCAAACACCCCTAGAATCTCTCATTATGGTCATCTAATATTTGTTTTGCAACTATAACATATTGTAGACCAAATTTTGAGTGTATTCACCTTTCTAAGTTCCTGGGTTGTCTTTTACTTAAGCCTAGGCTTGGTTTGATAAAAAACATTCACACCCACACAACTTACCTTCATTTTTACCTTGATATACTTGTGTAGTTCTAAAAGAGGACATATGTTGAAGCTTGTATCCTTACTCTTAAGACTTCTCTTGGTAATCTTATGGAGCTCTTGTTTCTTCATCAGTAAGTCCATTTCTAGTCTTCTATGTGGTTTTTTGACTTTAAATTAGACCTAGACTAAGATTTATCGATTTAATACAATTATTACATTATAGCCCAGGAGTCCTACTACAAGCTCAACTACTTATAACCTTTTGACATGGAATTAACAATATAGTCTACAGTATTTAGATCATAAGGACCTCCCAGATACTCTAAGGCTTTAAGGTTTGTCTCTTATGGCAGACCTCAACTCTCTTTTTTAATATGAAGAGATCATTTGGAATCAAAAGGGTAAAAAAAATGGTTGAAGGAAGGAGATAAAAACACCAGATTCTTCCACAGAGTTTTACAAGTAGAAGGAAAAGAAAAAAAAAATCTCATCACCAAATTACTGATTAATGAAAATGAGGTTGTGGATTTTGAGAGCATTGCCAATGCCACAATCAACTTTTATGAAGCCCTGTTCTCCTAAGAAGATATCTTTAGGCCAAGGATTAAAAACTGTTTTGAGTCCCGGTTCCATTCAAATATGGCTAATTAACTCCCTTGAAGCTCCCTTCACAGAAGAAGAAATAAAGTTTGTAATTAATCTTTAGCATGGATAAAGATAAATCTCTTGAGCCAAATGGTTTTTTCATGTTCTTTTACCAATATTGTTGGAATCTTGTAAAGGGTGACTTGTAGAAGGTGTTTGAAGAATTCTTTGAGAGAGGAACCCTTTAGAGAGAAGTAAGAGCTTGTTTCATTGTCCTCTCCCCAACTCTCCTGGTGTTTCATCCCTCAAGGATTTTAGGCTCATGTGGTTTCTAAATCCCAAGGTGCTTTCATGGAGGGAAAACAACTAATAAATGGTATTTTTGTTGCTAATAAATGTGTGGAACCTTGCATCCCTGGATTAGTATGTAAGATTGATCTTGAAAAGGCTTTTGATGAGGTTGAATAGAAATTTCATGAATGAGTTTTATATAAGAAAGGATTTGGCTTAAGATGGATCAAATGGATAATGGGTTGTGTCAGAACCCCTTGGTTATCTATTCTCTTGAATGGAACTTCAATAGGTTTTTTTTCCCTTCAAAGGGACTAAGACAAGGTGATCCTTTCTCTCCCTTTCTCTTCTCATTGGTTGCCGACTTCCTAATAGGTGTTCTTCTATCTCATGTTGTTAGGGCAAACCTGATTGAAGGATTTAAAATCCTCTCAAGTGAGTTATCTATTTCCTATCTCCAATCCGCAGATAACATTACCATTTTTGTGAATCCTTCCCTCATAGACAATAATAATCTCAAGCTCTCACTCTCAAAATTTTGGGCTAATTTCAGAATTTAAAATTAATTATAAAAAATCAGATATTGCTAGGATTTATGTTGATAATTCCATTCTTCATTCTTTAGCCAACACTCTTGGCTGTAAAGTGGATGATTGGCCTCTCAAGTGCCTCAGCCTCCCTTTTGTTGGATGCCCTCATCTGAGCAGTTTTTGGAACCTAGTTGTTGAAAAAGCTAAAAAAGGCTTGCGTTTTGAAAAAATTCATACATCTCCTTGAGAGGGAGAATCACACTCATCAAAACTGTATTATGAAATCTCCCTCTTTATTATCTACTATTCTTATCCATTTCACTCAAGATTGCAAACAAGTTTGAGCAAACTTAAAGGAATTTTCTATGAGAAGAGAGTTGTTAAAAAAAAAATCACCTTATTAAATGGTCCAAAGTTATCTTGCCAAAGTCAATAGGGGGGTTGTGGGATTGGAAATATTGTGTTGAAGAATAAGGCCATTCTCGACAAATGGATATGGAAATTCACCAAGGAAGAAAACAGTCTATGGCACACCCCATTCTTCTGAAGTACGGAATAGACCCAAATGGTTGGGGCTCAAACCTTACCCATAACCCTTGAACCTCGATTATTTGGAATCATATTCTTGACACTCATCCATTGGTTTACACTCATCTTTCTTTAGTCGATGGTGATGGTTGTCGAGTTTGGTTCTAGTCTGATACTTGGATTGGTGATTTCCCTCTTTCTGTTTACTTTCCTCATCTCTTTCACCTAGCTTCAAAAAAGACAACTTCAATCTCTGACATTCTCTCTAACTCAACAAACTGCCTTTCCTAGAATCTCTTATTCTCTAGAGATCTTCGAACTTTCAAACTTGAAGTTGTTTCATCTCTTCAAAACTATCTTGTTAGAACATCCACATCTGGTTATGCATATTTTATCTATTTTTCCCCTTAAAAAAGTTACTTTTTCTATTTTAGATAACATTTTTTCAAAAAGCCATACATCCCACTCTCTATCTTAAAGAGCAATCTGTTTAAATATTATTTATTTAACTGACAACTTTTTGAGACATTGACCAATTTTGCTAATTGTCAAACAAAAGAGAATAAAAAAATAGTTTTAAAAAATACCTAATGCTATAGTCACTCACTACTTTTAGCGAGTGGCTGTAGCAATATGTATATTTTGTTCCAAAATACATAACCAAATGTAAGACACTTTTGAGTGAATTTCACCCTTTTTACTCTCTACTTTAGAAAAAAAAAAAAAAAAAAACTATTTTAAAGAACCGGATGCGAATGCTCTTACTTTTCGTCTCTCCCCCTTCTCTCCCTAACCATTATAAATGGTCCCTAAACTCCTTTGGTCTCTTCACAGTCAAATCTCTTCACCTTGCTCTTTCCTCTAATACTCCTCATAACCCCTCTCATCCTTCATCCTATATGATAAAATTAATTTGAGATGACATCTCCCCCTTAAGGTTCAAGCCTGCTTTTGGATCCCTTCTCATCGTAGGATGAACACCATGAATCTTCTCCAAAAGAAACGTTCATACATAACAATCTCTCCTCAAGTTTGTGTCTTGTGCATGACAGATGAGGAATCCGGTTCTCATACTATGTTTCACTACCCTTTCTCTTGTGGAATTTGAATCACTTTCTATATAGGGTTCCTCTATTTTTGGGTCATGCCTCACTCTCCCATTGAACTTATGAGGCAATGGTGAGTCCCGATCCACAACGATAGAGGCAAGAAGTTTTGGATAGCAGTCCTCCATGGAATTTTCTGGGGGATTTGGAAGGAGCATAGCAAGAGGATATTTGATGGCACTGATGGAACTCTCGGTCAAGTCATTGACTCTATCTCATATGATATAGTTTCTTGGGCCAAATCTTCCAAAGATTTTAAGGGGTTGTCTATCAATGACCATATTCGAGATTGGTGTTCTTATATATTTCACATAGACTAGAGTTGGACCAATTTCGCCCCTTGTATATATATATATATATATATATGCTCTTTGATTTGTATTGACGGCCTTCTCGATCATTTCTTTATTCTCTCCTTCTTAGTTATTATTAAAAAAATATATATGACATCAGAATATATCTAACAATCTATATATCTAATAAAACTAGTTATTCATTAAAAAAAAAAAAATACGATATCAGAATATATCTTATAATCTTTCTTATTTTCGCAAGAGAGAATCCATTCACCCTGATTTTCACCTAATTGAATGAGCTCTTTGTTTGTTTCATAAGAGATGGAAAAAAAAAAATGAAAGTTAAAATAATGAAATCCAAGAGTTTTTGTATAGGCACGTTAATACTGAAGTGGGGGAAGGGGAAGGGCGCGTGTGCAATCACACAAGTGCAATTATTATAATGGGTGTGGTTTACGTTGTAGGTGGTCATTAATATCGAAAGCTAAATGCCCACTCTTATAAGGTGTCTATGTAAGTATCATATGTTGGTAACCAAGACCAACCTCTATCTATTAAGGTTGTCTGTAATGGCATTACGTGGGTCACCAATCACCACTCACCAGCCGCACCTTCAAGGGAGAAGGGGGTGCAATTAATCCCACCTACACGATCATAACCATTCTGAAAAAATTCTAAAAGCTCTCTAGATAATTAAAGTCTCTACAAGAAAGCTTTCTAGAGCCAAGGAAAGAGGAAGCCATCTCGTAGTTCAAGTAGTCACTAGAGTCTTACTCGACCCAGATGTAAAAAAAATTGATTGAGAGACCACAAGATTGGGTTATCCGAACAGGAGACATGGACGGTGTAGAAGTTACTTCCAAGTTGCTAATGGCTTCCGTTTACTGTTGGGAGGGAGAGAGGTATAGAAAACGATTGGTGGTCAATTGGGTGGGTGATCGGAGCTGCCATCACGGGCTGTTTGGGCTTCCCAACATTGATGAAAGCCCCGGGTTTGGACTAGGGCCAAGTTTGTAGGACTATGTCTTGAACAGACTTGGGCCACATATATGTCCGCCCATAGACGTGGCTTGGGCCAGAATTTGATGTATGTTTTACAAATAGGCCATGCTTATACGTACATACAAATATATATACAAGCAAGAGTTTGATGGTGAAGGTAGAAGAGGGTTGACATGGCACAGCGCCTGAAATCCTCTATGCCACCCTCCTTGTGAGCCACTCAATGGCCACACAAGGGGGGGGGGATCAACTCAGTTTTTGACATGTCACATCACCTCCAAAAAGTGAATTGATTCCCTCCCTTGTGTGGCCATTGAGTGGCTCACAAGGGGGGTGGCATAGAGCTGTGATTTCCTAGTGATAGTGATTGCATGTGGCATTTCACAGGGTTAAAAGTGTGAAAAGGTATCCATTACAAAGGAAAACGTTAAAAAGATGACATCATATTCATATTCAAATGTTCTATCCACTTGTCGTCTGATCATTACTGGAAACACACCTATAGAGGGTCCACACTCCAAGGTCCCACACCTTGGCTTCATACACGGCATCCACCAACTTCCCACATTCTTCACGACCCTCCAATGGCCCACGTTCTTCACGTGATGGATGGATTTGTTTGGATCTACCTACCAATAAGGTTGAAAGGAGCGATATCCTCTGCGCCGCCAGCAGAGGAAATCAGTCCGAAAGGGAGGCCTATGATAACCATCAAGGATTTTCTATGCATCCCTATCCTCTGCTAACCTCTGCCGAGGTCAAGGGGCTGGGCACATCAGTGCCGAAGGTGATTTACAGACGTCCCCCAAAATGTGTAAATCACTTTCGGTGCTGATGTTTCCGCCCCATAACCTTGGCGGAGGGATGGTGTATAAAACTCATCCCTACGATAATAGATTTGATACAACAGAATTGAACAAAAAACATTTAGAGTTTGATGATCTCCAAAAGAAGTGAGTAAAAATTAAAAGAAAAACAAGAAGTGGAATATAATTTTTATTGTGAAACAACAGTATTGTGACGAAGAAGTTTAAATTTTTTTTATTATAAGTTGTGGAGGCATAAAATTCTTGGATATCTCCATTTATGCAATTTGTGAGATAGTTGTTTGAGTGCTAGAAAGTGGCTCATCAAAAATATTTCGGGAGAAGAAATCAAAAACAACTTTTAAAATCTGCAAAAGATGGTTTGTTAAAAAACAGAAAACTTTGAAGTTTTTTTGTTAAAAAATATACCACAAAAAGTAGAGCCCCTTATCGGATTAGAAAATGTGATTGGAGAGATAGAAGCCAGTTTTAAATCTACTATTTTAATATATATATTTTTCCTTATGGACACGCAGTCTTAGAGGTGATCCAAACCAAACAGCTTGATATAATCCGCATCCAAAAAATAGATGATCCAATTTTTCTTCTTCCAAGTTGCAGATTGGACATGTTGAGTCCATTCTTTGAGTAAGCTTAGAAAGATTACCTCATAAGGGGAAAGCATCCTGCAGACAATGCCAAAGAAACATCTATGCCATGGCGGAATATTCTTTACTTTCCATATTTCCTTCCACAGCTTGGCATTGATGAATCCTACAACAGCATTCAACGAAACTCCTTCTGAGTCATGAGTCAATTTATGAACTGATTGAGCTGTCAACTTACTAGGAGTTTTGGACCAAATGAGAATATCTCCATAAGTACTGCATCCCTTGATTGAGATGTATTTTCAAGATTGCATACGATATAGGGGGATGGAAACTTTGTCTAATTGCCTCTTGTTTCCACATTCTTGAATTTGAATGAATAAGCTCATTTACTTTATTGAATTGGGCCCTGCTTGAATATTCTCCTACCATAAAAGTTGTTATTCTTGAAATCCATGGATCATCCCAAATGTGTTCCCAACAATCCAGCAAGTTCTCCCTTTCAAGACATCATTACATTTATTAATATTGTCCAAGTCCTTGATGCATCCTTTGCATTTTTTCCATTCCAAAATATTTGATCGCATAAGTATTTAGCTTTCAGAAGCTGTGCCCATTATGAGGAAGGATTTTTTGAAAATCTCTATCCAAACTTGGTAACAAGGCTTTGTTGACTACCTCCAAATTTTTTATGTTCAGTCCTCCATTGTTTTCTTCTTGAAGAAAAAGTTTCCAAGCTTTAAGATGATAATGTCTACTATCATTAAAGTATCCCCACCAAAAATCCCTTTGTAATTTGTTTAATGTCTTACAAATAGATTTGTAACTATGAAATACATTGGAATAGATGATCGTACCAACTTGATAAGTCTTGTTCTCCCAGCAGGTGACAATATTTTGGCTTTCCACCCTTCTATTTTGCTTAGAAATTTTTAACTAAAAAATTATAAGATGTTTGCCTTGTCTGATCCAATAGAAGGATCCCAAATACGTATCATTCTTCAATATACTTCGAACCCCCATTGTTGCTGTTAGTTCTGTGCTCTTTTCCAAAGTTGTGTTTCTACTAAAAAATATTGATTGAGTTTCTTTATTTTTTTGGTAAAAATTGATTGAGTTTTCATTAGGGTGATTATATTCACACCTCAGGTTTTTGTAAGCACACCTCACTTGTAAACATCCCTTTGTAATTTTCAATTATACCCTTATATCTATTTAACCCTTCCTGTTATCTTTCATATGCACAACTTCATTTGAAATTCCCTCCAACTAGCGTCCAACGTACAACTGTTCCCTCTCTCCCTACCTTACTTCATTTCTCCAATCGCTCCAACTGTTTCATCCCTTCTACCGGTGTCACCGGTGACTGAATCATGCCTCCACGACTAAAACGGAACTGGTCATCAACCTCTAGAACCGATACCGCCGCCATCCATCGGTCAGGTAAGAGATTATTTTTTTGTTAAAAAATATCTTAAAAAATACAATGCAAAGAAATATAAACATCAATTATTTTACTTTAAATTTTAGTAAATCACCTTTTTATTTTAAAATTTGTGATTTTTTTTCAGTTTTTTTTTTCTTTCACACGATATGTTCAGCGTTAACAGGCTGAATGCATTAAGGACTAATCGGCATTGAAATTTCCAAAATGGATCCTAGATGGGGGGTGAATAGGATCTTTATAAAATATTTAAAAAATTCTTTTAAAATAATTTATTCAACTCTAATTTAATTTACTTAATTTTCTTTTAATCAATACGCCGTAGAAATTCTTTTAATTAAGTAAATTTCTTTTCTATGAATTTATCATAGACTACGAGGCTCCATCATTCACTATAGTGTTACCTATAGTAGAGCGGGAGCAGGGCTAATAAATTCCTTGAGGTTGTTTAAATT
>JAOXJP010229279.1:0-10978 GCA_025762735.1 Platanus orientalis | reverse complement strand
GGAAAATCATGTTCATTCCGATTTATGTGGACCATTGGAAGTCGTTGCAAATAGAGAAAACATGTATTTCATTACCTTTATTGATAATTTTATCAGAAAATCATTGGTTTATTTTTTGAAGCATAAATCAGATGCATGTGATGTTTTTAAAAATTTCATGGCTTTTGTGGAGAAATAAAGCGATTTTCAAATTAAAGTTTTGAGAATTGATAGAGGTGCTGAATAATTGGCTTGTGATGATTTTCTCAAGAAGGGAATTAAACATCAATTGACTGCAAGATATACCCCACAATAAAATGGGGTAACCGAAAGAAAAAATAGAATAATTATGGACATGGTTAGATGCATGTTGAAATCCAAGAGTTTGCCAAAATTGTTCTGGGCAAAAGTCGTTGTATGTGCAGTCTATGTGTTAAATAGTTGCCCAACAAAAAGTGTTCATGATAAGACCCCACAAGAAGTATGGTCTAGTCAGAAGCCCAAAGTTAGACACTTTAGAGTGTTTGGATGCATTGCATATGCACATGTACCTAATGTAATAAAAAAGAAGCTTAATGATAGAAGAGAAA
The DNA here is from genome assembly GCA_025762735.1 of Platanus orientalis. Taxonomy (NCBI): domain Eukaryota; kingdom Viridiplantae; phylum Streptophyta; class Magnoliopsida; order Proteales; family Platanaceae; genus Platanus; species Platanus orientalis. Next base: position 10,409 of record JAOXJP010229279.1, on the reverse strand, counting down.
AATGTATTTTTATTGGGTATAGTAATGTGACAAAGGGTTACAAGTTATTCAACTCAGAAAGTGGAAAGGTAATTATTAATTGTGATGTTACCTTTGATGAAAAGGGAGTTTGACACTGGTTTGATAAAGGGAAAAAATAGATGGGTGTAGAATTGAATGATGAAGAGCATGTTGAAGATCAGAATGTGCAACAAATCAATGAACCGATTTTACTAGTTGCATCTCCTACTCAAGGATAGTCCTCCAGTCGTCCTCAACGTCAACAATTTTTGCCTACCCATTTATAGGATTATGTTTTATCTGATGATAATGTTCCTGATGAAGAAATTGTACATTATGATTTATTTGTAGATTGTGATCCTGTGAAGTTTGAGGAAGTCACACATGATGAGAGGTAGATTCATGCTATGGATGAAGAGATTCACGTCATTGAAAAGAATAATAAAGGGAGCTTACTACTCTACCAAGTGGTAAGAAATCTATTGGTGTCAAGTGGGTGTACAAAACTAAATACAAACCAAATGGAGAGGTGGATCACTTCAAAGCTAGATTGGTAGCCAGAGGTTACAAACAAAAGCTAGGTATTGACTACTTTGAAGTTTTTGCACCTGTTGCTAGACTTGATACTGTTCGCAGGATTATTGCTCTTGCTGTACAACATAATTGGAAATTTTTTTCAAATGGATCTAAAGTCTGCTTTTTTGAATGGTGTGCTTGAAGAAGAGGTGTATGTTGAACAACTTGCACATTATGTGAAAAAAGGACATGAAAATATGGTGTATAAGTTAAATAAGGATTTATACGGGTTAAAGCAAGCACTAAGGGTTTGGTACACACGTATTGATGCATAATTCATTAAGCATGGGTTCCATAGAAGTCCATATTAACACATGTTATATGTTAAAACCAATTTGTAAGGTGATTTGCTTATGGTGTGCTTATATGTGGATGACTTGATTTTTACTAGTAATAGTCAAAAGATGGTTGAAGAATTCAAGGAGGCTATGATTGGCCAATTTGAGATGATAGATTTGGGGCTTATGTCCTATTTTCTCGGAATTGAGGTAGTCTAGACATATAGTGGTATTTTTATTTCACAGTAGAAATATGCTAAAGATATTTTGAAATGATTCAAGATGGAATCATGTAAGCCAATTCGGACACCGGTTCAGGAGAAATTAAAATTGGTCAAAGATGAAAGAGGTGAACTTGTGAACTCCACATATTTTAAAAGGTTAGTTGGTAGTCTTAGATACTTGCCTTCAACTAGACCAGATATTGTTTATGGAGTTGGGATTATAAGCAGGTTTATGGAATCTCTGCACCAATCACACTTGCAGACAGTAAAGAGAATTTTGCGGTACATTAAAGGCATGTTCGATGCTGGTATTTTTTATTCTCATACAAATAAGTTTGGACTTGTTGGGTATACAGATAGTGATTGAGAAAAAGGAAGAGCATTTCAAGATATGCATTCCATATGGGTTTAGGATTTTTTTTTGGTCATCAAAGAAGCAGTAGGTGGTTGAGCTTTCAACAACGGAGGTAGAAAATATTGCAGCTGCATATTGTGCTACTCAAGCAGTATGGTTACGTTGGATTCTTGGTAATTTAGATCATAAGCCAGAAGTTTCAACAAAGATTATGTGCGACAACAAGTCGGCAATTTCTTTTACAAAGAATCTAGTGTTTCATGGAAGGAGTAAGCACATTGACATCAAATTTCACTATATTCGTGAACTTGTGAAAGATGCTGAAATTGAGTTAAAGTTTTATCAATCCAATGATCAAGTTGCAGATGTTTTATGAAGCCATTGTCTACGGATGCTTTTACAAGGTTGAAGAAGATGATGGAATGGTTACTTTGAAGGAACTTGATGTAAGGGAGGCAATGATGGAATAAATCAAGTAAGATAGGTTTATTATTGATTGATTTATTAATTTGTTATTAATTTTATTTAAGAGTTTGTTTAGGAAAGATTGTTAGAGTTTCTTATCAAGAAGGAATCTTTATTTGTTTAGTTGGTTATATAAGGAGGTGGAAAAGTTTTGGCATGTAGAGAGGTAGAGAGAGAAAAGTATTTTTGATAAATAAAGTTTATTTTGGGTTTTAGAATGTGCCCTAATATTTTCTTCTTTTTGTTCTTGTCTTCATCTTTCTAGAAACTAGCCCTAAAAGTTTTGGGGTTAGTATTTACAGATCTGTTTGGGAGGTTTGGGTTCCTACACCGTTGATTTCAGAAGCAACCTCTTTCACCTTCATGACCTCTGGGAACTTAGCCTATAACAACTTCAAAAATTCCCAAATCCCATCTATGTCTGGTCGACTCATTAGTCTGATACATCTTAACCTATCTTCTTCAGAATTTTCTGGTCAAATCCCATTACAAATCTCATAGTTGGCGAAGTTGGTTTCTCTCATTCTCTCTTACAATTATGAGTTAAAACTTGATAATCCCAATCTAAGAACACTATTCCAAAAATTTTCCAACATGAGGGAACTCCGCCTAGATGGAATAAACATGTCTACAGAGGTTAATGGTGATTGGTGTAAATCCTTGTCCTTTGTACTTCCAGATCTTCGTCCATTGAGTTTGTCTGATTGTTCTCTCTCTTGGCAATAACAACTTCTCTTCTACAACACCAGATTTCTCTCTAGGCATTATTCTCCAAAACTTGGAAGTGAGTGACACCAACTTAAGTTGTAAGTTGCCGAATCTAATTATGAATCTTAAGTTCTTAACAATGTTACGATTCAACAATTTCTCACTCACAGGATTGATCCCTCCTGGCTTGCAAATCTTACCCAACTAGTATAATTGGGTCTTTCACTCAATAATTTTCATGGGGCTATCAGTTCATCTCTATTTTTCGTTCCTTCATTGCGGATTCTGGATCTCAGCGAAAACTAATTCACTACCACATTTTCACTATGCCAAATTTTCTTCTTTTTCATTATTGCATGATCTCATTTTGAGAAAAAAACCAATTAAAAGGGATTATCCCAAGGTCAATCTTCAACCTCACAAGTCTTGAAACACTTATCCTTTCTGTCAATGACTTCAATGACATTTTGGATCTCAATATGCTCCAAAACCTCAAGAATCTTACCATTCTTGACCTTTCCAACTACTGAATCCAAGGAAAAATACCAAAATGGATGTGGAAGCCGTATATGAGTCTACTTGATCTTTCTAACAGCTTGATAAGTGGTCTAGTATTGCCAGTACCTGATCTTGAAACTCATTATATTTCTATTAAACTTTATTCCAACATGTTAGGAATCCAAAATGGGAGGGCTCAGATTATGTACAAATGAATTTCGTGAGAACCATGAAAACGACGCCAGTGGGGCTGACGCATTAGCACTGAAAAGTGATTTTCACCTTTTGGGGGGTGCTTATCACTTTTGGCATAGATGTGTCTTCACCCTAGTGCCATTTTCACAGTTCTCATGAAATTCATTCTCACCTAATTTTTTTCCCAAAATGGGAAGGATGTCTCATCCAAAATGGAAGGGTGTCGAGAGATCTTTAGGATTTATTTAATTTTGAATTTCAACTGTAATTTCCATTTCAAATAAAACTATCCATCTTTAGAAAGGTGAGTAATTAGGAAAATTTGTTAAATATGGGAGGAATGTTAAGAGAGACAACAAGGCAGAAGCAAGGCATGTTTAGCTATAAATAAGGGTGTCCATCTTGTCCAAGGCATAGAAGAAATTTGAAAGTAAATTAATGAGAGGTTATTACCCTAGATGTGGGATATTTTTTGTTTCTTTTTCATTTCCTCTTCTCTGGTTGTATCATTTGGTATTAGAGCAATCATTCTTGGCCTGTGGTATCAAGGATATGGCTGCGGGAACTAGATCTTAAGAATCCAGAAAGATGAAGGAAAACATCCTGCTCTTAAGAGAGAATTCTGACAAACAGGCTGATGCTTTACTGGAGCTACGACAATTAATCACTTGGATTAATGTCAAATATGATCAATTAGCCCTGAAAGTAATTAGCAACAATGGCGAATAAGGAAAATCATCTAGAAATTTTCAAGAAGTGGCACCACCAAACCATGGAGTTGTTCATGCAAGGTATGCAAAGGTCAACTTTCTTAAATTCCATGGAGATGATCCAAAGGGATGGATATGTAGGTGCGAGCATTTTTTTTAAATTTTAATCAAGTGGCTGAAGTGCATAACGTTCAATTAGCTGTAATCCATTTGGAAGATAGGGTGATTCAATGTTATCAATGGTTCATAAGAACCAATGGAGAACCATCTTAGAGCGAATTTACACATGCTATATGTGTTAGGTTTGGACCCGCTGTATACGAGGATGTAATAGGAGAATTGACCGAACTCTGTCAAACCAGGAAGGTCAAAATGTATCAAGAAAATTTTGAAGAGCTGGCCAACAAAACACAAGGTTTGCCACAACCATTTTTCGTCAGTTGTTTTGTAAGCCGCTTGAAGGATGAAGTGCGTGTTGGAGTAAGAGTGTTCAACCCAACTTCAATGACACAAGCTATTGGATTAGCTCGGTTGCAAGAAGAGACCATTGAGGCGTTGACGCCAAATCAAAACCATCCTCAAGTTTCTTACTAGCAAATACATGCTCTTTCTGGTGCTACTTCTTTTAGAACCATGAGAGTCACCGGTTACATTAAGAAAAAAACTTGTAGCTATTCTTATTGACTCAGGAAGTATGCACAATTTCCTTGACCCAAAAGTGGCTAAAAGGACTGGATGTGAGGTACTATCTACTAGTACTTTACAAGTTTCAATAACAAAAGGATCCAAACTAATCAACACAGCCCAATGCCTCAACTTCCAATGGGTAATGCATGAAACCACTTTCCAGATTGCCATGAGAATCCTACCCTTTGATGGGTATGATATGGTGTTAGGAATTCAATGGTTGTCAATATTAGGACCAATAGTTTGGAATTTTTCACATCTACACATAGAATTTACAATCAATGGAAGGCAACATGTATTACAAGGAGTCAAAGCAGGAGTGATGAAAGTTGTTGATGGAAAAGAAATGCAAAAACTGCTATAAAAACCAGTGCATGGAGCTATAGCTGAATTATGCGCCATTCACTTGGATGAACAAGAGGTATGCATTGACCCTAATGTGATGCAATTACTATCGGACTTTTCTGATGTTTTTATAGAACTAAAAGGGTTACACCCCTAGATCCCATGATCATAAGATTCCATTGAAGCCATGTAGAATGTGAGACCTTACAAATATCCTGCTATCATACGGCCAAGTGTCAGCCCTTTTTCTTCTCCATTATTGTTGGTAAAGAAATAGGATAACACATGGCACGTGTGTGCAAATTACCGTGCTCTTAATAAAGAAACGGTAAATGAAAATTTTCCAATACCAGTCATTGATGGACAAACTTCACGGAGCACAAATTTTTTCTAAGCTTGATTTGCAACTAGGCTATCATCAAATCAGGGTGCATCCACCAGATATCTGTAAAATTGCATTTAGAACTCATGAAGGTCACTATGAGTTCCTGGTCATGCCTTTCGGGTTAACCAATGATCCATCAACCTTTCAAAGTCTAATGAACTAGGTATTCCAACCATATTTAAGAATATATATATATATATATTACCTAAAACTTTGAAGGGCCTAAGGGGTTTCTTAGGCCTCACAGGTTACTATCCAAGATTTGTACGTGATTATAGAAAAATTTGTCATCTGCTTACATTTATGCTTAAGGAAGAACAATTCCATTGGACTGAGGAGTCCAAACATGCTTTTGAACAGCTAAAGGATGCAATGACATCTATACCAGTACTTGCATTATCCAACTTCAACAAATATTTCATTGTGGAATGTGATGCTTCAGGTGTGGAAATTGGTGGAGTACTTTCTCAAGAAGGGTGTCCCATTGCCTTTATAAGTAAGGCACTTTTAAAAGAACTCTTGGCCTATTGACTTATGAGAAGGAGATGCTTGCCATTATCTACACTGTTGAAAAATGGTGTCCTTACTTGCTTGGGAGGCATTTCAAGATCAAAACTAATCATCATAGTTTGAAGTATTTTTTGAAGCAGAGAACTGTAACACCCAACCAGCAAAAATGAGTAACAAAATTGTTGGGTTACGATTATGAAATTGTATATTGAAGTGGCAAAGAGAACAAGGCTGCCGATGCTCTTTCATGCCTACCCAAGGAAGAGGAGGAACTAATGGCAATTACAATTATGCTAACTAATTGGGTTGTGAAGGTTAAGAAGAGTTGGGAGAACGATCCAACAGTTCAACAACTAATTTCATCTTTACAGGCTGATCCAAATTCAATTGGGTTACACATTGAATGGTGAACAATTGCATTATAAGGGACAATTGGTGGTGGGAACTCATGACAGCCCAATCGGCAGATATTCAGGAGTGCATCAAACAATGAAACTGGTAACCCAAGCATTTTATTGGAAAGACATGAAAGATAATGTTCACCAACACATTTCTAAATGTGAGGTGTGCCAATGCAATAAGACAAAAAATGTAGCTCAACCTGGTCTATAACAGCCACTACCTATCCCAACCTATGTTTGGTATGATATCTCAATGGACTTCATTGAAGGTTTGCCTGCTTCCTATGGTAAGGATATAATTTTTGTGGTGGTTGATAGATTAACTAAATATGCACATTTGCTACCTCTATCACAACCTTACAACCATTGATGTAACTCAGTTATTCTTTGATCACATTTAAAGTTGCATGGATTGCCAACCTCCATTGTAAGTGACAGAGATAAGGTATTCACCAGCCACTCATCCATAAAAACCACGCCTTATGAGGCTTTATATGGCCAACCTCCACCATCTCAAGTGCATTACCTTGTAGGCGATACACCCGTTGCAACCATTGACAAAAGTTTATAGGAACAAGAAGCCATGATCCGTGCTTTCAAGGAGCATCTACAGCAAGCACAAAATCGTATGAGGCAAATAATTGATGCTCATTGAACCGATAGTTCAAGAGGGTGATTAGGTTTATTTGCATCTACAACCCTACAAACAGACATCAATTGCTCTTTGAAGAAATTTGAAATTGACATTTTGGCCCATTATGGGTTATTCAACGGGTTGGAAAGGTAGCTTACAAATTAGAATTACCAACTTCATCTCGGATCTATCCAGTGTTCCACGTATTTCTATTGAAGAAGAAGATTGGTGATCACTTCAAGTACAAATGGAATTACCTTATGTTGGGGATGATGGACGAATCAAGCTTGAACCAGTAAGAATACTAGATCGTAAAATGATGAATCGAAACAACCACGCTATAACTCAGGTCCTAGTTCAGTGGTCTAATTCTTTTGTTGAAGATGCCACGCGGAAAGATTGGGAGATAATTCACAAGTAGTTCCTTACATTCTAGCCTTAAGGACAAGGCTGCTTTCAAGGGGGAGGGAATGTTAGGAATCCAAAATGGGAAGGATGTCTCATCCAAAATGGAAGGGTGTTTGGGAGATCTTTAGAATATATTTAATTTTGAATTTCAAATGTAATTTCCATTTCAAATAGAATTTTCCATCTTTAGAGAGGAAAGAAATTAGAAAAATTAGAAGAATATGGGAGGGAAGTTAAGAGAGACAACAAGGCATGTTTAGCTATAAATATAGATGTTCATCTTGCGTAAGACATAGAAGAATTTGAAAGTAATTTAATGAGAGGTTATCCCCCCAGACGTGGGATATTTTCTTTTTCTTATTTATTTCCTCTTCTTTGGTTGTATCACAACAAGATCGAAGAGGAATTCCCAGGGGTAATCCATTTTGACGATGATTTAAACAATGAAATCATATCCAACATCCTAGGGAATCTCACTTCCTACCTTACCAGTGCAATAATTTTTGACATTTCATCCAATAAACTCACAGGAAAAATGCCTCCCTCCATCTGCAATTCAAGTTATATTCAAATTCTTGATCTGTCAAATAACCAATTGGGCGGCCAAATTCCAGAATGCCCATACAACTTTGGGCAATCTCTATATATACTAAATCTTGGGGGGAACAAGTTTCGAGGAACCATTCCACAGATCTTTTTCAAAGGAAGAAATTTAAATTGGATCAACATTAACAACAACCAACTAGAGGGGCAGAAACCAAGATCTTTGACCAATTGTGGGTCATTGGAGGTGTTAGACCTTGGAAACAATCAAATGAATGACATATTCCCTTTTTGGTTGGAAAATCTACCCTGGTTGCAGTTCTTATTCTACGATCCAACAAATTTTATGGGTCCATTAAAGGTCCTAGAACAAATTACGCCTATCCAATGGTACATTTTATTGACCTTTCCTTCAATAATTTTACTGGTAAATTGCCATGATACATTCATTGTTGGAAGGCGATGAAGACGGTTCATAATGATGAACTCAAAGATCTCAAGTTGTTAGGGTTCTATATAACCACATCGTAGGTAGGGACTGTTTACTACCAAGTGACAGCTATGAACAATGGACGAGAAAAGGAATATTGGAGGACCCTAACCCTTTTTACCAGCATTTATTTCTCAAACAATAGATTCCAATGGGAGATTCCAAAAGAAATAGGGGATCTCACATTACTCATGGCATTGAACTTGTCTGGAAATTGTCTTACAGGTCAAATTCCAACTTCATTGGGTCACCTAATACAGCTTGAGTCATTAGATCTTTCAAGGAACCAGGTTTGGGAAAAATCCCTCCACAACTTACAAATCTCACATTCCTTTCAGCCGTAATCCAGCGCAAAACCACCTGGTGGGATCTATTCCACGAAGTACACAATTCAATACATTTGAGAACAATTCATATGAAGGAAACTTGGGATTATGTGGGTTTCCTTTGTCAAGCCTATGTGAAACAACCGATTCACCAACTGTACCTGCGTTAATGCCCCAATAAAAAAATCGAGACTCAACATGTGCTCTTGATTGGATAATTGTGTTAGTGGGTTGTGGTTGTGGAATGATAATCAGGGTCATCGTTGGAGGACAAATGCCATTTTGGAGGATCAATGAATTCTTTAGAAAAACATCCAGAAGGTGAAGTTCTACTTCGAAAGAAGGAAGGCAAGACAAAATGAAAGGGAGAATTGAAGAAGCTATATGTGTGTCGGATGCTATATGCATATATTTGAGTAAGTTTAAGCATTTACATTACATGTTTAAAATTGTAGCTTTCTTCCAAATATGAGTAAACAAATAAAATGTGGTTTTATGGCCTTTTGTAAATGAACAACATCACTTTAAGTCCGTTTGCTTTGTTGTTCATCAGGGAAATAGTTGTTAATGGGGATCAAATGTCCTGTCCAGGATTTGGTGTCCAGGACACCAGGGAACGTCATATGAAATAAAATGGGCAGGAATTTATTTATTTGTTGAAAGGTAGGAATTTAAAATTTCATCTAACTCCTACCCATTTTATTCCATGTGATCCTGGACACCAAATCCTTGACAGAACATTTATTTCATTGTTAATGCTGTAGTTGCTTCTCAACGAAACAATTTTCCAAAATACGCCCAAAAAATGTCTACTGCCATTGTTTAGGGTTAAAACTGTAAAAACAGTTTTCAAAATAGCCATCACACCCCAACCTTGTGTTTGGAAGAACGGGAGTAGACAATTTTTGGGTGTAGAAGATTTTCTTCTTTTCAAAATGGATTTTTAGTGGGCACTCAATAAATTTTTTTAGAAATACTTTTAATTAATAAAAAAAGAAAGAAAAAAAAAACACTTTGACTTGGTTAATTTTGAATAGTGTATTATCACTACCATACAATAATTAATTAGGATAATACTGAAGGTGTACAGTTTTCAGTCATTAGTGTTTCACAATCCATTTAAAATGGAAGGCTCCTGCCATAGTGTGATTCAAGCGGTTCTAGGTAAGAGTCCGGAATTGCAAAGATTAGTGTTTATACAGAATTTTGCTATTACTATTACTATTCTTTTTTTTTTTTAGGTAAGTAAATTTTTTTATTAATCACTAAAAAGAATTACAATATGGAATATACTTTTTTTTAGGCTATGCTTGCAAGTAGATGCAAGAAAGTGAAGTGAAGTTAATTGTAAGAAAATGAGAGAAGTGAAGTAAAGTAGGGTAAAGTAAAATAGAGTGGAGTTATGCTTTCCTATAATTAAAAAATGTAACAAAATTTGTTAGGTTGTTAAGAAAGTATTTAGAAAACTAAAGATAAATTTAAAATTATAACTAACACATTCATGAACCCATGTTTAAAATGGTGGCCATGTCATATAGAATACAAATTTTGTAAGAAAAGTATTTAAAAAACTAAACACAACTTTCAAATTAAAATGGTGGCACCATGCTTTATAGTCACCTTATCGGTTCAGCTGGCTCTTAAATAGTACTTTGAGTGCCATGATATGAT
>JAOXJP010229278.1:0-10978 GCA_025762735.1 Platanus orientalis | reverse complement strand
TGATGATAGAATAAATAGTTATTATTAATTAAATAATTAATTAATCATGCTTATATTTTATGTGAATGGCTTTGTGATAACACATATTTCTAACATAGATCTATGCACATCAGATAACACGTGGCTCTCTCACACCTACCAGAATTGCTGCAAATATATGTATACTGGCCGATACGTGGTAGCGGATTCACCCTGAATACCTCTAGTAGGGGCTATGGGAGTTGGGAGGATGACTTGGCGCCACCCAAATTGCCTTAGGACACGCATGGGATGGTAGGACTCCTCGATCTCCAGACACCTCAATAACCCATGAAAGTATGCAATGTCCTTAAATGCATGGTGTTCCCTACAATCGGTATATGGTGTCTATCTCAACTGCACAAACCAAATAAAATATACATTAAAATAGTAAAAATTGTCATAAACTATCAACATGTACCAAGATATACATCAATAACAAATTAAAAATATTAAAAAATAACTAACAATACCACATGGATCACCCATGCATTAATAATCTCATATAAAACCCTTAGATTGTCCCTAAGGGACCCTCTCTCCTTATGTAGCCTCCAACGCTGCACACATGGTTGGTCATCAAGGTAGTTCATGTTACGATGTGGTTCATGTTACGATGTGGTTCTAAGGGATGAAAGTGCTTGTAAATCCATCCCTCGAGCAATATAACATAACTTGTCATCTGCTTTACCTGAATCCAGTTTGTAATCCCTAGCTAACGATAAATATAAGACAATGTTCCAACACGCCATGCGTATGTATGGACCTTATCAAGGTCCCGTAGCAATGCAAAAAAATAAATGGGTACCTATGTACACGTGTTGTCTACAAACATCATACACCCCAAAATATACAACAAATAACCCCTGATAGCATATCCAATCTCATCCTCATCCCAAGCATCAGTAACCCCTGAAAATCTGAGCCTCAACCACTCCATCCTCACTTTCTGACCCCATGTCCTATCAACTCTACCTGTGCTTCCTCCACCGTACCTCCAATGCCTCAGTCAGTAGTGTCTCAGTCTCTCTACTAGATAACTTGGCTGGCTTAACCTGGATGTGAGTCCCTATCATTGGAATTCCAAGCAAAGTGTAGACATCATTAAGTGGGATCATCAACTCCCCAAATGACATGTGGAATGTGTTGGTCTCAGGGTATCAACGGTCAACAAAGACGAAAATGACTACCCGATTGACGGACCGGTATGATGCATGTACTAAGAGGTATAGAATTGACTGCGACATCAACTCCATAAACTTAGAGTTCTGGACACCCTGACCTCTACCTGACATTCATCTAACTTGTCTGCATGGCTAATACATTTCAGCGGGTCACGCTCCTGCAAAAGAAAGAAACAAAGAAATAGTGTTAGCATAGTACACACGTATGTAATGACACAAATGAATAGCCAAATACATAAAATAAACAAATAAATACCCCTACTACCAAATTAATGAAGCGACATGAGTGGAATAGCTGTCTAATAGGGTGGGGTCTTCTAGAGCTATAAGAACATCGGGGGTTGGCCACGACTGTTGCACTGCTGCTAGCTCCACATCAAGTACAGTCTCACCCACTTTTAAGTTTATCACATTATCCTCAGTAGTCACATGAGACACCTTTTTCCAAACTCGAGAGACATCCTCAACCCTACATCGTTGCACAGATGCGGTCGGTGCCACTCATGAAGGACCTGCTTTCATTTCTGTCATATGCTAAGAATTAGATGTTAGAATAGTGTCTAGAGACATTAAATAAAAAAATTCTTTAAAAATTAGAAATATTTAATGAAGTGAAAAAGATTAAAAAACAATGTCAGGCCTGTTTAGCCCTGAGATGCTGAACGCCTTCAGGCCTGTTCAGCACCATGATTCCGAACAGGCCTTAAGGCGTTCGGACTTGTACGGTCAAATATATCGTGTGGAAAAAAAAACCGAAAAAACCACAAATTTTAAAATAAAAAGGTGATTTACTAAAATTTAAAGTAAAATAATTGATGTTTACGCTTCTTTAAACTATTTTTTTTTCAATTAATTTCTTTGGATGGTATTTTTTAAGATTTTTTTTAAAATAATCTCTTACTTGATTGATGGATGACGGCATCATCAGTGCTAGAAGTTGATGACAAATTTCGTTGTCGTCATGGAGGCATGATTCAGTAGTTGTCGGTGACACTAGTGTGGGAGAGGGAATAGTTGGAGCGATTAGAGAAAGGAATGAAGAAGTTAGGGAGGAGAGTGGATTGTATCCGCTCCTCTTATCCTTTGCTCCTCTTTACACCTTGTCAAGGGGAGGGTACATCAGCACCGACAAGTGATTTTCACTTTTTGGGGGGGTGGATTTCACTTGTCAGCACTGATGTGCCCTCCCCCTGACAAGGTGCAGAGAGGAGCAAAGGATAAGAGGAGCGGATACAATCCACTCTTGGTAGGGAGGGAGGGAATAGTTGGACATTGGACGCGGGTTGAAAGGAATTTCAAATGGAGGTGTGCATATGAAAGATAGCAGAGAGGGGGTTAAAAGAGATAAAAGTATAATTGGAGCTTAAGGAGGGGTGGTTAGAGATTTTGGAAGTGTGCTTACAAACACTTGAGGTGCGAATATACTCTCCCTTATTAGACATTGTATCTCTCCAATTCATGCCGGAGATGATTCCGATTTCGAACCATTGGCAGTCTGGCAGGGCTGATCCGTTTCCCTAGTTGATCAATTCCTGACGTAATTAAATTTGTACCCCCAAATACAAGTAACGCAACGTAGTGAACGAGAGAGAGGATGAGGAGTTCATCGGAAGATTTCTCGGTGGTGGTGCTGGCGTCAGATCTGGGCATCGACGCTCGGCCTTTCTTGTTAGCAGCAGCAGATGGAGAAGAAGGAAGCAATAATAAAGAAGAGAACTGGCATGACTGCCCTTCTTACCTTCCCGACCAAGACTTCTCCGACCTTGATGCCCTACAGGCCTTCCGTGTCGAAGGTTCCGATAACTCAGGCAATCGTATCTTCCGCATCGTCGGAAAGTTCTTTCCAGGTCCTTCCCATCTCCACTCTGAAATTAATCTTTCTATGTGTTACTTTGTTTGGAGGCGTATAGAGGAAAGGGTTTCAAAACCTATTGCGTTTATAGTTGTTTTCCGAACTGTATTTCCGCCGGAAATTTTTTTCATTCCCTGAAAATCAGAAATTGAAACAGTAAATGGGCATCCAAACTGGGAATCAGTTGTTCCTTTGATATTTCAGAAAATTTTTGCTGTTTCTAGCACACTTGAGGGATTAAGGGGAGTTTCTGTGTTTAGATAGGATTCTTATGTTGTGTTAGGTTTTCATCTTTCAAGGGAGTGAGTTTTGATGGAAAATCCTATTTATATATGTATTATGGTTGTAGGGAAGAGAAAGGATGGATGCATACATATTCTGTTTTCGTACTAGTTTGATCTGTGGCAAAGCTTGTCCACTGGATTTTTAGAAATTAGTTGCTTTAGCTAAAAATTTAGGAATTAATGAGATACCCATCTGAAATTACTTGCTCGTTTCATGATATCCAGCTCCAGTTGTGAGTGGGGAACGACTAAAGAAGTATATTTTCTACAAAATATTCAGTGAGTTAACAGAAGGGCCATTCTGCATCGTTTACATGCACAGTACTGTGCAGAAGCAGGACAATTCTCCAGGACTGACCATCCTGAGGTGGATTTATGAAGAACTTCCTTCTGACTACAAAGACAGGCTTCGTGTTGTATACTTTGTGCACCCTGGAATCCAGTCGAGACTTCTTTTTGCCACTCTTGGCCGATTCTTTTTAAGTGGAGGGTGAGTGCTGAGTGCTAGCTTGATAGCTTGGAGGGGTGTAAAATTAGAATAACATAACCTGGCAATTCTATAAAATTTTGTATGTTATGTTTCATTTTAGGCTGAAAATATTCTCTGCTGTTTCTATGTAGCTTATACTGGAAAATCAAGTACATTAGCCGCCTTCAATATCTTTGGGATGATATAAAGAAAGGACAGGTTGAGATTCCTGAATTTGTAAAAAAGCATGATGACATCCTTGAGCACAGACCGCTGACAGATTATGGGATAGAGCCAGATCCTCTCCATCTAACTGAGATTGCACCCATGGGAATGGGGCACTCATTTGGGAGGTATGAAGAAAAATGGGCATCTCGGGAGTTTATGTCCTAGTGTGGCTATGTCATAGAAAACAATTGTACGGAATAAGGCTTAAATCTATGCTTTCTGTGATCAGAAGAATCATATAATTATGGTCTTTTCAGAACTAAACTTGATTGTATGTTAGGGTATGGTAATACTTGAGGTTCTTCTAATGAAGTGTTATATATGCCTACCAAGAGAGAGAGAGAGAGAGAGAGAGAGAGAGAGAGAGAAACTGTAATATACTTCTTCACTCCTGTATTTGGTGAAAATGCTGTACGATCACCTTTTTCTCTCTTGCACACTTTGTTTGCAGGTTTTGTGGTAGTTTTTTGGTTAGCCCTCTCTTTTATTGAATTCATGGGTGGTTAAAATGGTGTTATCATGAAATTTGTCATACTTCTTTTGCAGTATACATGGTGCTGGTTACTAATTCTTCAACAAATATATGGATTCTCTTTTGTGCAGTCATAAACTAGTAACTTCTTGAAAAAAATGTGAACAACATGTGGAATACTGGAACTATCTCCATCAAATTTATACTTTGCTATGTAGTTTATCTTGTATAATATGATTAAGTTCCCTTTTACCCAAAGTTATCAAAGTTCACCTTTCCTTATCATGGTTATATCCTGGTTTTCACAATGTCTAGATCACATTATAGACAAATATCTTGTGGGCTCTTTCTTTTAAAAGGTGTATTTTCATACTGAATTTTGATCTAGAAACTTGTGCCCCCTATTTCACTAGGTTAACTATGTATTAGTGTTTAGCTTCTCTATAGCACTTTGGTTTGAGCATTATAGAACTGCTATTGTCTCTGAGTAACTCGTGTGATGTAGGACTCTTTGAGTTCTGCGCTAATTCTGAAGTAAGTTTAAGGTTAATTGAAAGAACAAATAAAGTTTATGGGTGCTGTATTGGACATAGCAATCTTAGGATTATAGAAAATAAAATCAGGATTAGAATTTGCTGAAAATTTGAATTAGAGGTAAGGTAATGCAGCACACAAGCTCTTGATCTCAGAAAACCGAATACAACCAGTATCAAAAATGAAGAAGAAGAAAATAGAAGCACCTGGATGTGGGTAATCACCTACATCACAAGCCCTTGGACATCACCATCCTTGGTTTTTAAGCTAGTCACAATAATTTGAAAGAGAGAGAAGCTTCACTCGTCAATAGCGGGATCCTTTTATAGCTAAAGAGCAGCCATTTAGTTTCTTTACAATTCACCTTCGAAAACATAAAAAGAAACTCTCTAAAACATAAGAAAGAAATTTGCTAAATCATAAAAAGAAACACTTCTAAAGAAAACTTTCTAATTTTAGAAATTAAGATTTCTAAGACTCATTTTCGTCACTTGTTGATATCCCCTTTGTATTTTGGTCATAACTTCTCCAAATCATATCGGATTCTCAAAATCTTGGTTTGGGAAACTAACTGAATAACTTTTCAAATGACACCAAAATATGCCAAAAAGACAAGTTTTGACCTTAGAAAACTTGTGTTAAAAGTAAGTGACAACATTACAATTTAAAACTCTTAATGACAATAGTGCTACTAACATATCCAACTTAAATTTATACTCTAATCAATAACTTTGACTTCAAATAATGTGCCAATGATGTTCTTTCATGTGTCTTCTTGTGTGGTCCCCACCAAGAAGCTTGTGGACCTCACATGGTCTTCTATGTGTGCATCAAACCCCCCTTGTTCGAAAAAACTTGACCTCGGGTTTTGTATAAAGAAATGATCGACAACACAGGGGAGCATGATCTATATAACTATAGACCAAATCCTCCAATAATTAGATTATTATGTAATCTTGTCTCCTTGCAAACATCTGATATTGAAAATATCTCATAATAAACCTCTGACATCATAATTAAATAAGTGAATGCGGCTTCTTGAAAGAGTAATGGAACTGTAAGTAACTGTAAGTTTGCACATGTCCATAGTTGGTCTTCCACTACTGGCATGTCAAGAACTAGCAATATCTGTTCACTGGGTGAACATAATACGCAGCTCCATGCGCTTCTTCTATAATCTCTATCTCATTCAGAACGCATATTCTCTTCCCAAACTGTGAAATACCATCCTACTGAATCACAAAATCAGATTGCTGTCCATTCTTAGCTTCATTTATTATTTTCACCAACTGAGTTAGAACCTTGAGCCTCTTTCACCTCACTAAAAATTAGGTGAGAACGAATCTTGTGAGAACTATGAAAATGGCATCAGGGTACAAACACATCAGCATTGAAAAGTGATAGTGCCCCCCAAAAAGTGCAAATCACTTTTCGGTACTGATGCGTCAGCCCCTCTGGCGCCGTTTTCACGGTTCTCACGAGATTCGTTCTCACATAATCCAAGCCCCTTTCACCTTTTCATTTATCACTGGTTGCACCCTAAGGTGTGTCATGATCATACGTGCTAGATCTCTTGTAGTCTTTCGACTCAACGCATCTGCCACAATATTGACCTTTCTCAATTGATATAGAATTAAACAATCATAATCCTTTATCAGTTCTAACCACCTTTTTTGCCTTAGATTCAGCTCCTTTTGGGAGAACAGATATTTCGAACTCTTGTGATCCGTATAAATCTCATAAGTCTCCCTATATAAATAGTGTCTCCAAATTTTTAGTGCAAAAATCACTGCAACTAACTCTAAATCGTGAGTCGGGTAATTCTACTCATAGGGCTTAAGTTGTTTTGATGTGTAAGCAATCACCTTCACTTGTTGCATCAATACACAACCCAATCCTTTTCTTGAAATATCATTGTAAACCACATATCCTCCAAAACCTGATGGAAACAAAACGTCAACACCGGAGTGGACACCAATTGATCTTTTAATTTTTGAAAACTTTTCTCGCACTTCTCATCCCAGTTAAATTTAACACTTTTTCTAGGTTAACTTGGTCAATGGTCTCGCAATACGAGAAAATCCTTCTACAAATATTTGATAATACCCAGCTAAACCCAAGAAACTACAAACTTCAATTACGATTGTCGGTTTCAGCCAACTCACCATAGCCTCTGATTTCTTGGGGTTCACATAAATTCCATCCTTCGATATCACATGACCCAAAAAAACTACCTGGTCTAACTAGACCTTGCATTTATTAAACTTAGCATAAAGCTTTTGATCCCTTAATGTCTACATACGATCTTCAAATGTGCTTCATATTCCTTTGATTTTTTTGAATAAACCAAAATATTGTCTATAAATACTATAATGAACTGGTCTAGATACGGTCTAAAGACCCTATTCATCAAATCCATAAATGTTGTTGGAGCATTCATCAGCCAGAAAAACATCAAAAAAAAATTCGTAGTGACCATACCTAGTGTGGAAAGTGGTCTTGGGTATATTATCCTTTTTGATCTTTAACTGATGGTAACTCGACCTGAGGTCAATCTTAGAAAAGACCTTAGCACCTTGCAATTGATCAAATAGATTGTCAATCCTAGACAATAGGTACTTGTTCTTTATTGTCACCTTGTTCAACTATCTATAATAGATGCATAGTCTCATGGTTCCGTCCTTCTTCATGAATAACACTGGCACACCCTAAGGCGATGCACTAGGCCGTACAAATCCTTTAACAATTCTTGCAACTGTACCTTAAGCTCCCTTAATTCCACTGGTGCCATGCAATATGGTGCCATAGAAATAGGCTTGCTACCCTCCACTAAGTTGATTGCAAATTCTATCTCCCTATCTGGTGGTAGACCAAGAAGATTTTCAGGGAACACATTGAAATCACGGACAATGGAGATATCCTCAATCTTCACTTCATCACTTTGACCATCTATCATGTATGCTAGATATCCCTAACTTCCTTTTAGAAGTAGTTTCTCTACTAGAAGGGAAAACATCTTAGGAAAGGTTTGCGTTCCCTTGAACAAAAACTCCTATTGATTGGGAATACTAAAGATCACTTCCTTACTATAACAGTGCACTGTGGCATGATAGGTAGCCAACTAATCCATTCCTATGATCATGTCAAAATCTCGCATTCCCAATAAAATCAAATTTGTTAACAATTCCCTATCTTCAATCATGAACACACAAGACTTACAAACTAACTCGACAATCATGGTCGCACCTAGAGGAGTTGATACAGATAACTCGAAGTTTAAAGCTTCAGGTATAAAATCATCATATTTCACATACATATCAGATATAAAAGAATGTGTAGAACCATGATCAATGAGTACTCTAGCAGTGCGAGACAATAACAAAATAGTACCTGAAACCATGGTGTTAGATGCATCTGCATCTTGCTTAGTCAATGCATAGATGTGCTCTTGAGCCTTTGGCCTAGGCTTCCCTTCAGCTAGCTTGGCCATCTGATGGTTGTTCATTGATGAGCAGTCCCATCTTCCCGCCTTGGAAATAGGCTCCTAACTCGCGGTGGCAAATACCTTGGTGCGTCTTCCCACATTTCTGACAAGCCACTGCCTCCTATTGGTCCTGGACTTTGGTTTCAGTTTCGGTCGTCACAACTTTCTTCTTGAATGCATTATTACCATCATTTCCCTTCCAAAATCCTTTTGACTGGGACGTTTCCTACCTTGGTCCCTAATCTTTTGCCGATTGTTGCATTCCCTTTTGACTTCCTTAGCAATCTCAACCATTTCAGAAAAACTCCTCAGCCTCAATGCAGTCATCCAAGTCCTAATACTCGGATGTAGGCCCCTTTGAAATTTCTTTGTCTTCCTCTCATCGTAATTTGCAATGTGGGGTGTGAATCTAGCTAACTCCGTAAATTTAGCCTTGTATTGTAAGACCGTCTTATTCCCTAGAATCAACTTCATGAACTCTTAACTCTTTCTTGTCCCGAACGCTCTCCGGGTATTAATTCTCATGAAACGCCTTAACAAAAATGGTTCAATTGATAGGTTCATCTTCTTCCAATGGAAGAATCTCTCTAGTTGATCTCCACCAATGTTTTGCCTCTCATTTTAGCATAAACGTGATAAAGGATTCCTTTTACTCTTCTGTGCACTCTATCATGTCAAAGATCTTCTCAATTTGCATAAGCTAGGCTTCTGCCTCCATCAGAGCAGGGGTACCTTTGAATTCTGGTGGCCCCATTCTTTTGAATTGCTCAATCGAGCCACCTCTAGCATCCGTGTTTCTTTCCTAAGCAATTCCTCCTGCATTCACATGCTGTTCCACAACCTCAACGAGGTTCCTGATGGCCTTGAATGCTCCAGTATTTTCCTCAGATTCGGATGGTAAGGTGGAAGGGCCAGATTTACATCGCAGCATTTTCTCCTATAACCATCAAATAACACTAAATGTCAAACTTCAAAAGATCATATCATCCTCAAATATGTCAGACTGTCAAATCATATAATTATAAGATCTAACACTTGTATGTCTCAAAGATCACATTCTAATGTTTCATCCTATAGCACTCTAGTTCCCTAGAACCTAAAATTTGGCTTTGATACCAACTCTGTTATGAGCCAAATTACTCCCTTATGGGTAACCTGAATCACAACCTTACACTTCTTTGCTCTGATACCAACTCTATCATGCCCTGAAATCTAGACCTCATCGGGACCCTAGAATTGGAGTGGACATTAAGCCTTTCATTCAAACCTGATATCAATATCCTTACATCTCAATTTTTGTCTTTCACTTATTTAATGGAATTTAAGCTTTACGAGTATAAATTGTAACTGTAGATAAGTCTGACATTTCCTAATCCATATCTATCAATTTAAATGTAAGTGTTTCTCAAATAAATCCTCTAAATGAAATAAATCTTTGAATTAAAGTAAATACAACCCATGAATAATTAAATGACAAATCCATAAAACTTTTCTTCTAAATGATGAAATCCTAAATCAAAGCCTGAATAAATAACATAAGTTTCTAAAAATAAAAATTGTAGAAACTAAATCTCCTCAGCTCCAATGTCTTGCCTTAGAAATCTCCCATCTACACCTAAAGTGTCTCCTCAATTGAACAAATATTTTTCAACATGGGTGAGCTTAACGGACTCATAAGAAATTACACAATATCTATAAAAGAATATAGCTTAAGGTAAGAACAAATAGCTTCATAAATCAAAATATATAATCAAAGTACAAATGTATGCAATTCAAAACATGCTTTCAAAACTTAACTATTATATAATAATTTATTTTTCTAACAGATGCATGCTACTAATGGCTAGTAATTTTCTTTCTTACCAGATATAAGCAGAAAATAGCTTTTATCAAAATAAAAGATCACAACGGAAATCAGATGCTGAAAACAAACAGTTAGAAATCACATATTGAGACTATCAAACAATATATCACACCTATTGTAAGGCCCGATGAGCATAGATAAAAAACTTGGGATCGGGATCGGGATTGGACCTGGGCGATCCCGATCCGATCCACTCATGGATCAGGCAATCCAGTCAAGGATCGGCCGATCCACTGCGGATCGACCAATAGCTGGATCGCCCTAAAAAAAAATCTGAAAAAATTTTAAAAACTTTATTATGTTAGCTAGAGCCCATCTACCTTATTTCTAGTCCAAAAAATTATAATTTTTAACATGTTTTATGAATAAAAGTTCAAAGATAAGAATTAGATTCATGAAAAAGTAGAAAACAGAAAATTACCAAAATATAGATATAAATCATACAATCAAAATTCACATATGTAATCAACAAAACAAAAACATGCATAATTTAAGTGAAAATGTGAGATACAAATATGTCAATTATCAAATATAAACATGAAAAACCTATGAAAATTTCAATAATTAAAAGTTAATACTAACCAGTAAC
>JAOXJP010229277.1:0-10978 GCA_025762735.1 Platanus orientalis | reverse complement strand
CTCACTTTGGATTAGACTTAGGTCATTCCATTAGTTAGTTAGGATAAACACTCCATCTTTAACAATCACTTCAAATTTTCATGCTTAGGATAAAAAACATGCTCACATAGATTTAGGGCAACTTGAATTAGTTAGTAGGATCAAATTCACACCTGAACAACTTGTATGCAAAACATCTCTGTTATTTTCTATTTTTGCACAAAATGAGTCCTAGGACATGACATTGCACTAATACATCACTCTCATGAGCCATCATCTATGTCATTACCTACCAATGGACTGATGTTGGATTACCACATAGGATGGGAACAACGTCTTAGCAGTTCCTGCTATGTCAACGGCGCCATTCAGAGTTACCCAAGCCAGTTTCCACTCTATGATCTGATCTTTCAGGGAGGTGTTTCGACTGGTACACACTATCTTATAGAATCTCAAAGAAGCATACACATTTAGTTCATTTTAGGTTAGAGTCATTCAGGCTACACTTACTAGCTTAGAGGTCTAGCTTTAGGCTTGTTTGTCGTGATTTTAATTGATTTTTTGCATGATTAATTAAAAAGAACTAGGAATTCATGTCCGACTTTTATAAAATTAGTCCAAATTATTTTCTTAGATATTGAGGTCTGAGTTTTACCTTCTTTTCTAAATTTGAATACTTCTCACCCCTTTTTGCATAATATATGTAAATGCAATAGAATACATCGCATAGACATCCCACAAATAAACCAAACCATAAAAGAAATAAAGAAATGAATAAAAGCCATCTTCAAAACAACTAAAATGTACATAACTAATCCGATGTCCAAACATCCTCAAAGTAAACAAAATAAAACTCCAAAACATCTCAAAAGATACCCATGGTCAACATGTACAACCCATCAACCAAAGAATGTTTAATTACACCCCCTCAATAAATAAAGGAAAAGAAAAAAAAAATAAAAGAGAGTCCAACCCCTCAGTCAATCATCTGAGCTGCTGCCCACATACTCCACAGTCCCCTTCATGCCCATCTTCTTCTTCCTAAAGTAGCCTTTACCCCAGCAAGAGGCCGCAATACCACGAACCCCAAGGACATCAGGTCTCGTCCCTAAAGGACTGTCATCAACCCATAGAGGAGTCGCCTCCACTACTCTACTAGGCACCAGCTCCATGTGCATCTCAGGCGCCTCCGTATGCACCTCGGGCTCTCCACCAGTCTCAAGCTCTCTTGCAGTTTGCTCCTCACTGACCTCAGGCTCTCTTGTGGGTTGCACTCTCTCAGGCTGCTCCTCCTCGGTCTGCCCTCCCCCTGGTTGCTCAACATTAGGCTCAGCATGAGGCATCTTAGTGTCTCTATCAACATCTCCTATCTCTCCTAGGATGGGGATCTGTCTCTATAACTGCAAAACCAAAATACACATGTCAAAATCATAAAAAGATAAACCAAAAGATAAACAATAACAAAACAAAGTTGTGATATGATTACCTCATCTACCTTAGCTTGGTCTGTGGCCTTCATGGCCGCAATCTTAGTCAAATGGGCCTAGTGTTTTTTCCCTACTAAGGAAAAACACCTAGCCAACCTTCGGAGGGCACTGAGGTACACTTCCCTGGAAACCTGTATAAGTACACAAGGCTTAGTAAAAAAAATGTATGATATTTCAAATAAACTTAAAACAAACAAAAATATATATACTTGAGTCATCCCCTCAAGGAGCACCCAACCCTCTAGAAGCTCCACCTCTAGTAAAGGCTCCTTGCTGGCCCCACCCTCGCTAGTCACAATTACCACCTTAGGCACCATGCCCATAAATTTGGGCTCAGCTGGGGGTACTCTCCTCTTCCTCCCTCGATGGGTTGGAGGTGTTGGCTCCTCCGGGGGCTTTGCAGTAATGGCCTGTTAAAATCAAGCAAGTATGGTTAAAATTTCAAAAAGAAACAAAACAAATTAAAAACATCTTTCAAAAATAAGATAATAAACCAAATCACACTTACCGGAGGCTCAACGAGTCCACCCAAGGGCCCACAGGTCTGGGTGGCCCACCACTTATGATAATCTCGGGCCTAGTCTAAGAAAGCTATAGCCTCAATGCCCTCATCCCCTCGACCAGAGGCACCCTCAGTATCAATCACTCATGGGGGTGAATGTGGGACTACAAACTCCTCGACTCCACCCCTGACATGTCGCCAACACCTCTCACCGTGGTATATGGTCACCTAACCCAAAGCCACCAGCACCACCCTCTGCTAAGACCAACCCCAAGCCGAGTTTTGGTTTTGGGCATCATCTGCCTCCAAAGCCCAATGAGTCCATGGGCACCACCTGATCTACACAAGCATAATAAAGTTTAGAAAATGATTTACAAAAAAAATAAATAATGAACAAGATCAAGAAAAGCATAGTGTACTTACCTGGTCGACTGTGAGGAGATCTAACTCACGTCGGAAGGCCGAGATCGACTTTCAGGTCTTGTGGTGGATAGACTTCCACCTCGCCATGCAAGGGAAATGGAGTACCTCCTCACCCCTCCATCTAGGAGCCAAGGAGGGGAAGTGCTCATAGCACCACACCTGTAAAAACAAAAAAAAAATAATAATAAGACACTCAAAATCAAATGAAGTATAAAAAAAATATATTTGACAGAAAGAAAATAAAATAAAATCATACCTCCCATAGAAACAATAGGCCCATAAAGGCATAAGGGCTCTGTCTGGCCAAAATCTCACTCATGTTGAGGTACATCCACCCGAGGGCAGATCTACCCCAACTCCGCATGGCCACGAGGTCCAGATCCTCCAAGGCTGGAAACAAGTAGAAGTAAACCCTGTCTCTCTTCCCACAGAAAATCGAGTGGGTCAGCATGTATAGCAAGAAGGCCCGGGTAGAAAATGCCTTCTCTGCTGGCATACTCGGTTTTGTGGCCCAGATGTAATTGTTCTTGAACCACAACGGAAGGACACCTTTTGTGCCCTTATAGTATACCACAGGTTGTGGCCCAATGCAGTGAGCCACCAAGTCAGCATCAAAATCCTCTGAGCTCGGTGGAGGTGTCCCATCCATGGAAAGCCCAATCATCATAAAGAAATCAATCGGGGGTACCCAGATCTCCCCCATCGGAAGATGAAAAGTCCGAGTGATGGGGGACCACCTCTCCATAAGAGCCATTAGTAGAGCTTTGTTGGCCAGTAGCATCGGAAGGGTCAAGAAGCGGCTGAAACCCATGGCCCTAACCCAATCCTAAACATCTGACCACGAGCCATGGCGCTGTACTATCCCTCTATCCTGCAAAAGAAACATGTTAAAACACGTTAAAACAATGTCTAGAAGCAAAAAAAGAATAAAAAACAAAGCAAAATGAAGTAAAAAATATCAAAGTAACAAATTTGTCTCTTAGGCCGAACGCCTGTTTTTTAGGCCAATGCCTATTTTTTAGGCTAACACCTATTTTTTAAAATAGACAAAACAAAACAGGCGTTACGCCTGTAATTTAGGGCAATGATTTTTAGTTATTGGAAAACCCAAAAATACCAAAAAATGCACAAAAACCTATTCTAAATCATTCATGAATCAAAATCAAAGTGACATTACTCTACTTTAATGAATTAAAACATAAAAATACAATGTAATCTCAAGAAAAATGCAAAAAGAAACAATAAAAAACAACAAAAACATGCAATCAAAAACAAAAAATATTCAAAGCAAAGAAATCTATAAAAGCATAAAGTAAACTCATGATCAAGTCAAAAAGCTTACCTCATCCGCAATAGGGTGCTTCCATAGAGCTTTCTCTTGCACTGAGAGAAGTGGAAAGTGACGGCTTGATTCCCTTCGACTCATTATCGTCAAAAGTAAGAAAAAAAAGAGAAACTTTTGTTGAAACATGAAAAAGGAAGAAATGAATCAACTTGTGGGGACTTCTCCCACTATTTGTAACCAAAAATGGCAATAGGAAATGCAAAAAGACAAAAAACCTGTCGCAGGTCATTTAAAGTCATAACTGATTTCAATGCCTAATCATGCTCTCAACGCCTATTTTTTAATTCAATTAAAAAACATGCATTAAAACAAAAAATAGGCATCAATCATTTTCTCCTATAACTGTTCCAATGCCCAATTGTTTCCCTAACGCCTGTTTTTAATTTAATTAAAAACATGTGTTAAGGCAAAAAACGAGCGTTAGGTTTAAAATCTGCAGAATGTTATTTTCCACTATAAAATGACATTTCTAACCTTGTGTTCATGTTTATTCTTACAAACATGGCTCACAAACTGATACAATTGGATACATACCCCACCATCTCCGTAAAGTTTACAAATTTCCTAATTGCCCTTCCCCCCAAAGAACGGGAAGTTTAGAAAAGTCAAAGCCGACTAGGGGCAACATTGGCCTAAGCACAAATCAATCTAGATTGGCTACTCATAGAGGCAACCATTTCCTTTTGGGACCCAACATTCATGGTTTTTCACTTCGGAGAATAAGAGCTTACACCCACTATCGAAGAACTCGAATCCTTTTTAGATTGGGAACATTGCCTTGGCGTCAATGCCATAATTCCGGTTCACAAGCCTAGCTATTTGAAAAGCTTCAACATATTGGAAATCTTCAAAGCCTCCTTATCGAAGGAAGCCATAGGAGAGTATTTGCACTTCCCTTTTGACCTTTTATTAGAAAAATGTTAGAAAAAAACTGACGACTTCGACAACCCAATCACTTTCAGAGCATTCACCTTAGTTATCTTAGGACAGCTCTTGCTATCACATAGCCGCCATCACATCCATGGCATCTTACTTGATATCTTGGATCAACACCTTTAGAAGAAAACACTCACACTAGTGATCGTCTAAGAGACTATCTCTAGTCTCTCACATTATGCCCGACATCCCAAAGGTCGACTATACGGTTGTCCAGCTTTCTTACAAGCTTTGTTACGGGAACATCTATTTGTCCTTGCATCCTTCTTGGCTTACGTATCATGAGATCTAGCTCCAGCATAGATACATGTTAAGAGCTGACCTTTGCCAAACAGAACAACCACATCAGGCATGTTACCCGCTCCTAGCTACCAAAGACCGCACATACATGGTCATTATAGGAGTCCACCAAAGTACTCCCTATATACCCATACGCACTCTTCAGCAATTGACACTCAGACAAGAACTCTTTGACTTCCCCATGGTTTTCGAAGATATATACAAACTTAATCACCATACATCCAATCATACACGTTTTACATTAGCCGCTTTGTGGGATAGCTCGTACACTAGAGTCTTAGAACATCCACAGCTAGTATCCGTAAAGACAGAGGCCATGACACCAGCATATGAGCATTGGCTTCTATATAAGCCTCCTCTACAACCTGCTACACCTTCAGCATCTATCTCTTTAAACAAAAGACAATGCACTGAATCAACATCATCATCACATATAGAGCCTTCTCACACTCAAGTAGAGTATGAGCAAGTATTGTCAGACCTAGCCAAGAAACGGGCTTCACATGCCCAAACCAAGACTACCCTAGAAATTGAGATACTTTTGTGTATAGAGGTTGAGGTCTAATGTGAGTGTACCCAACATTGGAATGAAACTCAAGCAAAGCTCATACACTCCTTGAAGAGTGAGCTCAACGACAGTAGGACCTCCCACAAAGATTTAGGACGTGAGATGAGGCATAGCAATGCCATGGCCTTTGTACAAGATTAGTGGATACAATCATGGGTTCACAAGCTGAGGGAACAGATCTTCTCCTTGGGTTATGAACCAATGCCACCTCCGCCTCCTCCAGTAGTGCCTAATCTTTAGATTTCCATTTTATTTTGCCTTTTGCTATATTAGGGCAAGTATCCCCTCCTTTTGCAATCATTTTTTGATAAATATATAATGTACAAAGTTTCATTTTTCAAAATCTTGTAGTTAAGATTAAAGGACATGAATTCACATGTATGACATATGCACTTGAAAAACACCTGGCTATCAATTTGAATGAACCTTGCAAAATAATAACAATGAAATTTTTTTCTTCCAACTCAATTTAAGAAAGCTATAATTGCTCCCCCAAAGATTCAACTACAGAAGCTAAGAGAGCACAACGTAAAGCAATGGCTGGCAAATCGACACCTCCTCCTATAGCAAGTACTGCACCCCTTGCCTTACCAGAGGTATCTATGTGAAACCCACCTCCTACAAGGACCGTTCCTAAAGGTACCCTCCCAGAGGGATTCAAATCAGAAGTGGAGCGATTTATATGGGACTTCATCTCCTGGAATGGTTGGACATCCACCTCAAAATCTGGTCAATCCTCTTCCACACCCCAAACCTCTTCATAATCCCTCAGCCAACCCAGCACTAGTGAACAACCTCAAATTCCTACCCTCTCTAAGTTCAATAAGCTGATGTTTGAATATCTGATGAAACATAGAGGACCTCACAACCGAAGTACAACATCTGAGCCACTACTCCCTAGTGTTGTCGAGAAAATTCCACCACATAGTCAGGCCTACACACAGGCCCCACTTACGTCACAGCCCCACTCTGACCCACAACTACATACCTATAGCAGAGCACCGAGCCATCTTTGACCTCGAAGAGCAATATGGGCCATCAATTGCAAACAAAAAAGGGAAGGAGAAAGATGAAACTAGTGCATAGATAGCAAAGCTTGCCGTAGAATTAGAATTGATGAAGGGGGGACAGTTCCCAATCTCTATGGACTTTGGGGATCTTTTCATCCACCCCAGAGGTGTGCTACCACCTAACTTTCAAATGCCAAATGTGGAGAAGTATGACGGTACCACCTGCCCCAGGATGCATCTTCGCATGTACTATAATGCTATGTTCTAGTGGGAACATGATGAGCGGATCTTAGTCCAGATGTTCGGCCAAAGCCTATAAAAGAATGCAGAGAAATGGCTAACAAGCCAAGAGAAGAGCAACATCAGCACATGGAGGACCCTGACACGGTCATTCCTCAACCATTACAGATTTAACCTTGAATTGCTTCTAACCAGGGAAGAAGTCGAAGGAATGAGGCGTACCTCAGGAGAGAGTATCAGGGATTTTTCATACAGGTAGAGATTGAAGACCTCTAACTTGAAACACCCTATGTCCAAAGAGGACCTGATATCAACTTTCATGAGGAAGTTGGGTCCTACTTACCAGTTGATGCTCCTTACCGCATCGCAGAGTAACTTTGTTGAGGTTGTCAACAAAGCCATAAAGGTGGAGTTGGCTATTAAGGCAAGGTTAGTACATGAGGCATCACTTACCCCAGCCAGTTCCTCCAAAAATGCACCAAAGAAGGTATCCGTCACCCGGCCAGAAGCTAACCTTATGGAAGCCATTGAAGTTCCACAGCCTAGCTAGAACAGCGGTCATGTTCTGCCTCCACCACAGCCAACTCAGAGCTACCCTGCAGCCATGAACATCATTCCTCCTTAAACACAACAGTTCTACCAACCCAAATACCTGGGTGCGCCTAGAGAATAAAAGAAGAAAAGGAAGTTCACCCCTCTGCCTTACTCCTACAAATACATTATGGAGTATCTCATCAAAAAGAAACTATTGCAGCTAATTGATCAAAGACCTCCACCTTACCTCTGCCCTACCGCTATAATCAAGCAGAGTATTGTGATTACCACCAGACTCCAAGGCACACCCTCGACAAGTGTTTCTGTTTGAAGCATGACATCCAAGACTTAATCGATGAGGTTAAGGTATCATTTGACCCTACGCCCACCAATCCCCCACCAAATACCAACATCATCCAAAATCTACTCCCTGACCACCAACCACCAAAAGGGGTCAACATGATCAGTATTTCCAGCACTGAATTCAACCCTGCCAGCTTCATTACCAAAGTCTTTAAATCTAAGAAAGTCATCTTTTTTCTTGACACCAACCATGTGTCTACCATAAACAGATACTGCCCGGAGCCTATCCCTCCTCCTAAGTATGAACACTTGCTCACGAATATGTGGGATATGGCCCCAGATAGCCCCATTAAAGTTTTTCCCTTAACATTAACATATACGGGGAAGGTTCAGCAACCGATGACCCTTTCTCATCACCCCATATCATGCCACCACCATCATTATATGCCCAGCTTACAGATCTTTCATCCCCCTACCAAGTCATCAACATCCCTCCACCCACTAGAATCCAATATTTGCTGAACCGAGTCCCCTTGGGCTATCTAGTCAAGTAGTTGCAGATCCCAAACTTTCAAAAAATGAGTTAGAAGAACTCACAACCTTTATTACCCGATCAGGCAGAGTCTCTAAACTAGTCACATATCTACATCCCAAGGGCAACGAAAAAAAGAAGATGATAAAAGAAGAAACAGAGACAGACTAGAGAAGTAGAAGAGAAGAAAGAGAATAAAATTTTCAAAGCAACTATTTGAAACTGTCACCTATTCTTGATCGAACAATTATCAAAGACACCCACACAGGTCTCAATTTTAGGCCTTCTGTTGACATTAGAACAACACAGAGAAAGATTCCTGAGCATATTCAGAAAGTCCTTTGTTGATGCCTCACTCACACCAGACAGGCTAATTATGTGAGTTCCCTCAGACACATTGGGATTCCTTTGGATACACTGGACACATTGGGAGCTCCCTCGGATTATGTGAAATCCAACCCTTGTGACATAAGAGCCTTCGACAATTCAGTGAGTCACAACCAAGGAGAAGTGTTCATTCCCCTAGTTATAGAAGGGAGAATGTTCCAAGTTTAGTTCCAAATATTGAGCATACCATCCTCCTTCACAATATTGTTGGGAAGACTATTGATTCATCAGGTGGGTGCCGTCCCATCCACTCTTCACCAAAAGGTCAAGTTCATCATCAATAATGAGGTTATCACAATACCGGCAGATACATACGTCATCACAATGACAGGCCAAAAGATATTGGGAGTTTTGAACCTGTAAGCTCCAAACACATTCACCTCATATCAGTTTGAGGTTGTACATATAGATAAAGAAGTGGCAGAGATGAATAGGAAGGCTAAAATACTTCTACCAAAGTTCAATATGATGGTCAAAATGAAGTTTAATCTGAACAAGGGCCTAGGCAAGCATTCTCAAGGAAGAAAGAACCCCATCAAGGCCATTAGAGTGTTGTACAAGGCAGGTTTAGGGTTCAAACCTCTCCTTAAGCATCAGTTCAAGAAGAACAAGAAGAAAAAAGCCAACCGCCAGACCGCACAACATTTTGTGTCAGCTTCTGAACTCTCTAAGACATGTAATACCTTACCAACCGAACCATCAGCTCGAACAACACCATTCAAACCTAGAAAAAAAACACTCGCCAATAGAACCAGTAGTCACTATCCCACCTCCAATCATTAGCCCACATTCTTCCTATCATCTCAAGGCTGCTCCACATACCTACATATCCAACACTAAGCCATCCATCCCGACGATTAGGGAATGTTCAACCCCCAAAATCAAAGACTATAGGAGGACAACCTAACTCCTCTAAGTCTACTCTCACTCCTTGGTGATGTCAAAGAAGCACTCCAATCAGTAATTGCAAGTGGAGAGTTAGACTTAGGTGAGCTTGACCTTGACCAGGTCAACATGTTGGAATCATGGGTACCCGAAGAAGCTGCAAAGAAAATCTGACAAGGCAACTCCATAGTAGTAGAAGATGAGGACCAGGTGATGGATTAATTAAGAAAAGAGGCCATGAAGAGCCAACCCTTCTCTACTCTAGTTCAAGTTTTTAAAAGCTTTTAATATTTTCTTTTCACCCCTTTTTGTATAAGAACTACGTAGACTTGATCCCTAATGACTCATGAAATGTCATAGCATTCGACCAATGTACCTGTAAGGGGTATGTAGGCAACTTGAGGCACAACTTCAGGCCCAGTCATTTTCAAAAAAACCCTTTTCCATTTTCTTTACCCTTGTAGTCAAAGAACTACGTGCGGATTGATCTTGATAGACCAATGTTTTTAAAAGCACTCATGCTAAAAGTCAAGTATGTAGGCAACCTGAGAAGTAACTTCAAGCTCAGCTACTTTTTAAAAAAATGTAAATTTGGTCCACTTCAAGACCAGAACTACACGTGACTTGATCCCCACTGAATAAGCTTTCCTAGGCTTGTGATCAGCACAAACATCGGGTATGTAGGCAACTTGGAGTTTGATTCCAAGTCCAGTTGCTGTTCTCGGGTATAAATACCATTTTCATATAAATTCGTACTAAAAGGTTTTCTTTCAAAAACAAGAACCAAAAGAATGAAATGATGAGGAAATGATGCCAAAAGGGGTGATCAAGGCCTTTGAGCATTAAGAGAACAGAAATCTTCCATCAGTAGATGACCTCCAAGAAATCAATTTTAGGTTAGAAGCCATGCCTAGAATTATGAAAATTAGGACCCCCAACACTTTAGATCTGGGGCATGCCCTGTTAAATCTACTTAGAGAATACATATACATCTTTGCATGGACTTATAAAGACATGTTTGGTCTAGACACAGACCTTGTCACCCATAAGCTTCCCACTAACCCAGATATTCATCCTATCAAGTAAAAGCCTAGACGTCGATGACCAGAATGGTCCCTAGCCCTCAAAGAAGAAATCCAAAAACAACTAGATGCAAGCTTCCTTCTATCTGTCCAATATCCTCAATGGTTAGCCAACATCGTCCCAAGCTTCCTTCTATCTGTCCAATATCCTCAATGGTTAGCCAACATCGTCCCTATACCCAAGAAAGACAACATGGTCCAAATGTGCATAGATTACAGAGACCTGAACAAAGCTAATCCCAAAGATGACTTCCCTTTACCCCACATTGAAGTGCTCATCAACAGTATTGTCGAACATGAGATGATGTCCTTCACAGATGGGTTCTCAGGCTACAATCAAATCAAGATATCAGTGGAAGACCGTGAGAAAACTGCTTTCATGACACATGTGTCCTGACAAAGCCATCATAGATACTTTTTATGTTATTTTATTTGTTTGACATTTATAATAAAATATTTTAGTTC
>JAOXJP010229276.1:0-24962 GCA_025762735.1 Platanus orientalis | reverse complement strand
ATCATTTCATTTTATAGAAAAACCTAAGATGATTCATTACTAATTGTAGTTAACAAATCAGTATAAATTTGAATGAGCTCATTAAAAACCATCACCTCATGGCTACAAATGCTTTGAGAAACTCGAATGAAATGAGCACATTACAAGTGGCTGCCAAACAGGCTATTAGTTAAAGCATTGGTTATTACACGATAGGTTTAGAGTTCAAACCTATATCTCAACATTAATGTTTTTTTGAAATTCATGGGCCAGCCCAAGACCCGATCAATTAATTAGGGCCGGGCCCAGGCCTCAATTTTTAAAAAAATTATGGGCCCGAGCCCGAACTATAATTATAGGGCCAGGCCTGGGCCTACCATGGCCCGGCCCGAGCCCAGCCCATGCCCACCCCTAACAGTCAACCACAAGAAAGCTTTCACTATAAGGGGAGCCTTCCAATTCCAAATTCTCTTATAAGGGAATGATAGGTCAAAGTTCGGTTTAGTTTTTTGAAGGACTTACAATAGAACATCCCAGATGACTCAAGGGTCCAAACACTTTTGTCAGGAAAAGATTTAGAAATGAATACGTTTTCCAACTTAGAAACCAATGGGGCCAAGAGGTCCACCTCCCAATCAAAGAGATCCCTTGAGAAAGTCAGGTTCCATGAATGAAGGAGAGAGCACTTTAGAGATAGCCACATTTTTTTGGTTAGATAACCTAAATAACCTTGGTTGGGTAACTGAAAGACATTAGTCCTCAAACCATATATGTTTCCAGAATTTAACTCGGTTACCATTACCTAACACAAGACACAGATGAGGAAGCATGGATACAAATTGATGATTTGTATCCAAAGCAAGGACATTGAAAAAGACTTTCTACTAGAATAATTCCAACCATTAGAGTCCATCCCATATTTGTTGCAAATAATGGATTGCCAAAGACTGTCACTCTCATCAAAGAATCTCTACAGCCATTTTCCCAACAGAGCCACATTCCTTTCCTTTAAATGCCCAATACCTAAGCCCCCAAACTCCTTCGGTCTACACACATCCTTCCAGTTTACTAAATGGTCCTTTTTTTCCCTCCCACCCTCCCTCTATTTTCCTTCTCCTCCATTATCTCCGTCACCTAAATTACATCATCTCAGACCTGCGGCTGAACCCCATTATTACCTTTTCTGTTCTGTCTGGAAAACTAATCTTTCACACAACATATTCTTGCTGCTTCGATCAGAAAACCCAAATCCTTTTATTAAATTCCTGCGGCAGACCTGGGAGTGTATCCCTTTGTCTGATTTTGGACTTAACCCATCCCCACATTGATTGAATACCCAACCTTTTTACAGTTCCAAGATTTAGCAAACATTATACTTTGTTTAATCCCCTAATTTGGCCTTTAAACCTGCTGATTTTCCCTGTTATCTAATCTGACACCTGATTTTGTTGTCACCCTTTTAAAACTAGACTATTCCCTATTATATTAGTCAAATTAAAACCTTGCTTTACCCTGAAATAAGAATCCTTGCTGCACTGATTCAGCCATAGTACTGAAGTTACTTTTGTCCAGATTTACTTAACACAGATTCCTCCATTAAATCTTTTGCACATGCACTGTTTGATTATAATCCTGACTCAAAGTAACCCCTCTATGGATTATCCTACCCTGCTGTGTTTTCCAGCCTTATTCCCTAGTAACCATCAGCTAGAGTCTAGACCTTTCTAAACCTCCATACACCCCTTAATACCCCACTGTTACACCCATTATCCTGGACCAAAACAGATCCTGTTTTACCCTTTAATTCTGTCCAGACTTGAGCTTTATATAGCCTCTAGGCCATCCCATATTCAGCCCCTTTGAGTGGTATTTTTGGTAGTGTGCTGCATCATATACATAGACCACAATCTTGAGAAAGATAAAGTATATATGTAAACAGAGAAGGAGACAGTTGTATGAGAGATACAAACTCCCTCCAAATATAGAGCAGCTAACCCAACCCAGCTGCAGGAACACAATAGAATCCCAAGTACGAAGCCAATCATGAAATCAAACATCTGCAAACTCCTCAGAACAGGAAGTCCAGCAATACAATGTAAACATAGGCCATATATCCAGCCTCTCCTCTAAGTTTGACGACTTTCACATTGGAAACTACTTAAAACACACTTTGAGCTTCTAATTAGAAAATTCCTAAAACACAACTTTGACCTCTCAGTTAAAAACTTAGTACAGAAACTCCTATATTTGGTGCAGCAACTCTCATGTTTGGACACAAGTTCTGAAATAAAGCAAGCCCAAAATAAAACCAGAATAACATAAAACAGATTAGACAAAACCTAGGTACCAAACAAACAAACCCTAAGATAAAAAAAAAATACTCTTGCATGAGAGAAGAATGAGATTTCTCCTTTTTAGACCTGGTGAACCATATTTGATGGGCTTCAAATATAAACTTTTTAGGCCCACAAAGTTGAATAGTGACCCAGGAATCTTCCATGTGGCAGTTGCGGTGACCATGTCACCCTCTCATGTGATAAATTCCAGGCTAATAGCCCCATCGCATGACAAAAGAAATTTGAAACCTCAACCCAATAGCATTACAGGGGGAATGGTCCACACATACTAGACCCAAACCACACCCTAACCATTAAAATATGGTTCCCTCCTCCATCCATAAGATAACAATGATACACTTACCTGTAGAAAACATCCCCACTAGGTACTAACTTCCCACAAATCCAATCTGGAACCAACTTTTCCAAAAGCTCAAGTTGCTCTTCAACCTCTCCTGCAAAGAAGATCCAATAAAATCAGTCACCATCTATTTTAAAATTTAAAAAAAAAAAAAAAAAACTCCTTAATCATAGTTCAACAGCGTTCATATATACCTCTCTCAGTAATATCACAATTATTCGAGATTATTTTGTGCACAAGCTCCTGTTTTGTGATTGGAGAATAGCTAGAAGACTGAAATATAATGCGGATCAAATTAACCAGATCAGGCAAGGAAGCAAGCATTTGTTGGTGTTTTAGTGAACTTTGACTCATCTTATGATCCGTCACAATGTGGCCCTTTATTTCCTTTTCCTGTAAAAATAAGTATTCGGGGATCATTAGAAGAGCAAAAAATAATTTGATACAAAAAAGTTGAGAAGCTTAATCTGTAAACAACACACAGAAAATGAGGCAGGATCCAACCCCACTTATATGTGTTCCACTAATGATATCTTTTATGCCTAAAAGGGGCAATTGGATGATCTAAGCATCCGATTAATTTTGGGACCACTGGGTGTATCTTTATAACCATTAAAAAAGAACATGATAAGACATTAAAAGTGCTTGCAATACAAGGTTGGACACATTGAACTTTGTGAACGTACAAAACGTATTCCCATCAGTAGAGTGCCCTGAGGTTTAAAAAGAAGGTGTTTTGGACTAAATTTTGGTCCCTCAAGTGATGTTTGATTCTCTTTGAAACAAGAAAGCAGCGGAAAGTGCTTGCAATTTCCAAGGGAAGTTATGTTTCATTTAGCCTGGTTGGTCAAAAAGTCTATTTGTAGATTTGTGCACATATCTTGATAGGATGCCAATACTCGACTGACGTGATATCTTAGTACATATCTTGACCAAAAGTAACTTTTTTTAGAAACAAAAGCAGCTTTACAAATACAAATTATTTATTATACATCAAATCAATTATTTTTTCTTTTTCTTTTTTTTTTGGATAAAGTAGGATGACAATACATGAGACAATGGTTACTCAAATAAATACATTACTATGTCTCATTATGTATAAACATATTTAATGTTGAAATATATGATATACTAAGTTATATATATATATATATATGATATACTAAGTTATATATATATATATATATATATATATATATATATATATATATATATAAGATATTTAACAAGCTGATCCTAGTGCAGCTCAGCTCAGGCTCACTTAGCTAAACGAGCTCAATTGGAGGTTAAGGCTATTGACAGCCCTAATTGCAGTGTGTAACAAAAGGTCCACCAACATTAATCCCTCTCTTCCTTTCTTATTTCAAATATTGGTCCCAACTACCTTTCAGATTAATAACTAATAACTGAATGACAAACATGCCCCCCCCCCATAGGTGTGCAAGAGAAACTAAATAAAACAATAAAATGTGAAAAGGCATATCTAATTATCTACCCCCATTTGTTAATGTTGACTGATAACAAACATAACTGGCTAGAAAAGTTGTACCTTTTGGAGAAATGCAGGAAATTTAATCGCATCTTCTTCCACAAGAATTCTCTTTATTACTGCGCTTTGAGGGCTGGTATTGTTTACAATCTCGCACTGTTTTGACTCCCCCATCATAAAGCTTGAATCACTTACATCATCATTCAAAGTCGAGAACTTCAAAGACCTCTTTGCAGCTGAATGGCTTGATGTTTTAGTCTCACCAGCCTCGGTGCATATCTTGTCATCAGAGCTGGGGATTAATCTCTTTGGTGTTTGCTGCACCGGCGTTTCCACTGTCAAATTATCTGCAACTGAATTGAGCTTCACAAAAGGGCTTTCACAAGAATTGGAATTTATGGAGCATAATGGACTGAAGATCAGATCTGCAGGGGACTTAGTGCTGGTAGGTTTGAAAGCTAAAGAAGAAGATTCTTTCTCTTGCACGCTTTCAGAATATCGGTTAGTTTCACCACCAGAGCTTACAGATAAGAGAGGGACTGGCGAAGATATGAGTTGGGTCTTTTCTGCTTCTGGGTTGATAATCTTCTGAGAAAACCGCTTACTGAAAGATGGAGATAGATGTGATGAGTTTGACAGCAACTCA
Source organism: Platanus orientalis (assembly GCA_025762735.1). Taxonomy (NCBI): domain Eukaryota; kingdom Viridiplantae; phylum Streptophyta; class Magnoliopsida; order Proteales; family Platanaceae; genus Platanus; species Platanus orientalis. Next base: position 20,151 of record JAOXJP010229276.1, on the reverse strand, counting down.
AGATCAACAAAGGATGGATCAGATTTCTTGGGTGATCTGATGGGCAATGGCTCCGGAATAATGGTGTTCTTTCTTTCGTTAAACGGCTCTGGTAACACGGCCTCTGGGATGTCGCAGCCCTGTTCAACCACCGAAGGAATACAAACAACATAAAACAATATCCTCTTAAACGTCTAAGAGGTGGTTTGGACATACAGAACAATGGAGTGAGTGCTATATTTTAATTTGTGCAGCTGCATTCCGGATATCCATGCATTTGGATGGCCCCAAGTATGCACCTCAGCATTCACGCTATCACCAAATGACCTCAAGATAGCATTGCACAAATCTAACAAAAAGATGTTGTTTGCTCACCAACACTTATCCAGTTTTCTATTGACCAATCAAGCCATTGTGGCTTCAAAATGGCCCCAAGTAAAACTACAACATAGATACAATAGATAGAAAGAGCAGTACCTCAGGTTGAGAGTCAAAGAAATCAAAGAGCCTAGCACAAAAAACTTTGTGCAGTGCTGTATATGCAGATTGGTCTGGAAGAGTTTTAATGGAATCGAATACTAGAGTAATTTTCATATCCGCCTTCATGCAAAGCGTTTTCTCATCGTGCACAAGGATCGTCTCAATCTGAATGGCTTCAGGAAGTATGTATTTTATCTGAGCAAGATGGCTGTATGAGAACTGTCTGAAGACCAAAGATTCATCTTCAGTCATCAAGATGAAAAAATATATATATCAAAGAAAAACTGATTAAGCTAAATAAGATCCTCAGCCAATTTTCAAAACATACCACCTTACACTGGTACATTGACAACATACACAGTACAAGTCTTGAATGAAGCATAATCAAAAATATCAGATCAGAGGATTGATCTTAAACTTCTGAACTTGACATAAAATGCTGAATCTACTCCAGTAAAGACACACACACCCAGAGAGAGAGAATTGATGGTTGGGAGTTTAACCAGTCTAATTTTGAGAAACGCTACAGAAAAGAGGTAGCCCCATGATCCAACGGGAACGATTTAGATCAATAATATAGGAGTCCATTTGTATGTTATAGCTGCCTGCATAAACGTAGGGTTTAGCCATTATTGTCTTTCTCTTTTTTTCTTTTTTTTAACCAGTAATCATCATGGATGATGGGCCCATATGTTCCTAATTTATCTATCCATAGTGAGGGAGAGAAGAATAATAGTAGTGAACCAAATTAAAAATATACGATTAAGTTATAAGATGAATCCATAATAACCAATCAACAACGAAACAGAGACGACTAATAAAGACCATCATCCTATATAAAAAAATTCACCTGAAAGCTCCAATACCTTTTTGTCAGTATTTCCACCTGAGTGCAAATATTTTGAAAAGTAGGCAGCCTTTTACGCAGACTTAGCAACCTTAGAGAACTGCTCATACGATCAAAGAACTCTGTCATGGTCTTGTATCTGGTAACAGAGGAGGAAACCATTATTATTTATTAGTATAAAATTCTGAGAGAAATATTAAATATAATGGAAGATGGAAAAATGCCGCCTTTGAATTACTGACTTGTCTAAGAGTTCAAATGCTTCATCTTTAGGTGGATCTCTCCTTGAAGGGGGGATTGTCCTCGCAGGTGTCCGAGATGCAATGTTATTTACTAAATCCTGATTTTCAAGAATCTTCTCGTTTTGCACAGGAAGAGAAGACAAACCACTAGATTTCTCCCCAGTATGCAGAACCTTTTTACACTTGAAATCCAAGACACTTTGCATGCTTTCTTCACATCTTTTCTGTTCCATGCTTTGTGGTGATAACACAAAAAGAAGCTGGAATAGAAAACAAAAAGAAGCAATAGTAATCAACAGAGGCATCAACCAGGAAACATAGCCGTTATTTCTAAAAAAGAAAAAGGTGGAAAACAAAGCAACAGATGGGCTATCTATGAAACAAAGTATAGTCCACACTGAAAATATATTTACCTACAATAGAAGTACGTAAAACTGAGGGATAGTGATCACACAAAATAAAAAGGACAATCTTGTCATAAATATATATAAGACAAAATTTAGCTGAAGATTGAAGTCTCAAAACTACCAAATAAAAGTTAAAGTCCGACACCTGTAGAAGATCCATGTTCTTCAACAAAGTTTTTGGTCTGCAACAAAACTTTATTAAAGGAAAAAACAAAGGAAGAAAGATAAGGCCTTAGACAATCCTTCAAGGGCTCAAGCAAAGCCCTTCCAAAAAAAAAAGACCATGGCAAGGAAATCCCACCCTTAAATAAAACACCCACCTAAACTCCTATAAGAGAACCAGAATGGACACCAGAGGTAGCCAAACAAGCTGCCCCCAGTAAACTACAACAAGCACATCCCAAATAACAACCAACACTCATAAATCCTCAGAAAAATTAACCTCCCAGTCCATCAATCCATCACAAAATAAACCTAAACATAGAGAAAAGACAGAATCAACTAATGACATCCAACCTCCCACACCTCCACTCCCTACTTATGTCCACTTAAGAATCATCTTTTAGTAGGTCTACCCCTGCAAGGCTGCAACCGCTCCCCATGCCGCATCCCCTTAGTTGTAATTGTGAACAAGAATGATTATGTGCATAGATCAAGGGATTTAAGGTTTAAAAGAGAAAAGAAAAGAGAAGGAGGGGAAAGGATGAATGAAGAATACATATGAGAGAGTTGTTCTCTCTCATTGTATTTATACTTTATGGAATATAGAAATATATAGACCATATTGTATAAGAACAAGTATATCCTTAAAGCCCCCCCCCCTTATTTATTTTCCTACAGTTTCCTATGCCCCCCCCCCCTCAAGTTAGTATGTACCTGGTTTGTTTACACTTCTTTGAAACTGAAAACCACTCAACCCTTTGGTGAACAGGTTTTCCAATTGATCTTCGGTCTTCACAACAAGTGTACATATCTTCTCAGATTGCATCTTTTCTTCTATGAAGTGTCTATCAACGTCGATGTGTTTTCTCTATCGTGCTAAATTGGGTTGCAGCAATACTAATCATTAGGCCTTGAGTGGGAAATCTCAATTCAGTCAATAGACCTTTATGGTTATAGAAGTTCATAATCCCATGGGCCATAGATTGTGTTAAGTCATATATAATATGTTTGTCAATCCCATGGTCAAAACTCCCATGTAAGTTCATATGTTTTGTAAGTGTCCAAGGTGTGCCTCAAAGAAGACTACAAGTAAAGATGTCAAAGTGAACCAAAGACATGAAACCCAAGGAAGGAAGAATGCTTCAAGAACTCAGAAGACACCAAGGTATAATCATGCATGCATCATGAGAGGTTTGGAGTGTGAGTAGACTATAAAGTAGACCTAAATATACATATAAGAATCACCCAAAGTCCCAAGGCAATGGCCAAAGAGGGTAGGACTTACAAAGGTCTAGTGCAATTCAGATTCAGGGCCCCTAACTGATTACATGATCTGTAATCGATTATAGGCCTATCGATTACCAATCTGGTAATCAATTACGAAAATGCATGAGACCAAAAATTGGACTCCCGAGCACTTCGCCCCTTGTTTGTAATCGATTACAACAAGAGTTGCAAAATCCCTAGAATTTGCAACTCATTTTTATAATCGATTATTGTGCGACCAATTACTAAATCGGTAATCGATTACACCTATAATCAATTACGGATCTAGTAATCGGTTACAAATGCACAAATTCGAAAAAAAATAACTCTGTTTTGAATCTGTGACTAAGATGAGTAACCCGTTTTAAAAGATTTTAATCCAACACTAGAGAGGGGTCACAACCCCTATAAGCGGGAAACTTTCATCTTTATGAAAACACTTCAAACATCAAAGAGAGTGTAATAGTTTTTGCCAAAAGTGAGTCTCCTCCCTTGAAAAACCTTTCTCCCTCACTAATTTGAGCTTCCAAGGCCAACTACCTCACTGAAATCACTCTCTTACTTACTCTCCTACTCTTCCAAGCTTGCAACTAAAAAGAAGAGACTTGTGAGTTGTCCCAAGAAGAAACCCTTGTATTGCTAAGCTCAAGAGCCAAAGCTTGAAGTATTGTGGGACCATTAAGGCATACTAGCTCATTAAGGAGCACTCCCACCTTGTAAGAATAGCAATCTTGACCATTGAGTGATGAGTTTTGCTTCATTTTGCATTCATTTGCATACATCTTTCATTTCATATTGTTTAACTTCCATTGGAGACACCGGAAGTAAGTCTACACTTGTCAGAGACACCGGGTGTAGTTGTGAGATTGCTTAGTGCAAATAGTTAGGTTTTTGGTATGTTTTTTACTTAGATTGTAATAGTCAATCTTAATGAAAAATACCTAAGCTCAGTAGTGAGCTTTAGAAGAGTGGACGTAGGCCATCATGCCGAACAACTATAAATTGTGTGTTGTGGATTACTTTATGTAATTGTTTGTCTCTTTACTTGCAAATTCATATATACTCTTGCACACCATCTATTTGATATTATTCTTGATTAGCTACACTATTAGCACACACACTTGTATTGATCTAAAGGAACTAAAAATTGAACTATAAAAACAATCCTAAGAAATCAAAATGGCATAAACAATTTATAAATCCTATTCACCTGCCTTTAGGATCAACCTATAAGGTATTTCAAATTGGAACTCCACTTCAATGCTTGACCTTGTGACCCTTGGCTACTTTTTGCTTCTCCACATAACCAAATTTCCTCCAATAAATGTTCAGTAACCTTATGTGAATCTCCTGTCTGATACAGATCCTTCACAATCAATGTCTATGTATACTTCGAATTATAAGGTCACTTCTTCTACTCTACAAGAGATACTTTTACTAGAATTCTTCTTCATGTATCTAAGACCTCAGTATGTTGCCTCTGAGTGCATTGTACTAGGAGCATGCATAAACTAACTTATAATCCTAACAACATATGTGATTTCAAGTCCAGTTAGTGAGATATAAATTAACCTTCCCACTAATACCTTCCCACATCAATCAACCCATCGCCCTCATCCTCTTGGCGTTTGTGATTGGAATCAATTGGGGTACCACACAATCTACACCCCATCATACCAGTTTCCTGTAAAAGGTCTTAGACATGTTTCCTTTGTGAGGAAAAAATCCCTTCTTGATTTGAGCCACGTCAATCCCAAAAAAATTATCTAAGTTATCCTAAGTCCTTGATCTCAAAGTCTCTTCCCAGGTAGCTCTCAAGCTCTTCACTTCACAAGCATCATTTCTAGTTACAAAAATTTCATCAACATAGACTATGAGGATTGTATGCCACTTCCTTAATGATTGCCAAATAGTGTGTGATATGCCTAACTTTGTCAGTACCAATTTTTTATCATAGCATTGCAAAATCTTTCAAACCACAACTTGGACAACTATTTCAGGCCATACAATGCCTTCTTCAACCAGCATACCATACCCTTATCAATAAGCATTGAAACCCCAGAGGTGGCCTCATGTAAACTTCTTCCTTCAAGTAACCATGAAGGAAAGCATCAGCTATAGCAAAGGTCATCCTTGATAAGCCACAAAGAATATGAGAACCCTTCTAGAGTTCATTTTGGCCAAAGTACAAAAGTTTCCTAGTGGTCATTCCCATATGTTTACATGTAACCCTTTGCTACCAACCTGGTTTTATATCTCTTAGTTGCCTCCATCCAATCATAGTTCCACAGAAAAGACCCACCTGCACACCACCAACTCTTTGCCTTTAAGTAGATCAACAACATCCCAAGTATTATAGTTCTTTTTCAGTGCCTTCTTCTCTTCGTCAATTGCCTCCCTCCATTTTGGTTGAGAGAGAGAGCTTCAAACACATTGTGAAGAATGGATATAGAAGATAAAGGAATAGCAAAAGCTATATATTACTGTGAGAAGGTATCATAAGAAACATAATTAGCAATAAGATATTGGATAATGGGTACAAGTGCGAACACAAACATAGTTCACAATAGGATATTGGGTACAAGTGCAAACACCCTTCCTGATTGCAATAGGAAGTTTGGAACATAAAGAAGATTAAAGGAGTGTTAGATGCTTTGAGTGGAGTAAAGGAGGCTTCCTGGAGAGGCACATAAGGATCTTCTATAATAGTTTTCTTCCTTCTTGCATGTAATTAGAGTTCTTTTCCTGTGTCAATCTCCCCTCCTATTGCTTTCATCAACTTTCCCTTCACTACTATCTTGACTTGATTTGTTACCACCATCAAAGAAATATAGAGGTAAAGAAACAGGAAAATGCAAAGGCATGAAAAAAGACCCCTCTCCACTGACACACTCCCCTAAAGAAGAGTCTTCCTCGCAAAAAATGGAACCGACTCAAAAAAGATAACAACCATGGATACAAAATGCTTTTGAGTTATAGAGTGACAACACTTATACCCCTTTTTGACTCAAAACATACCATAAGAAGATGCACTTTAAAGGGATTTGAATCCAACTTGAACTCAGATTTTAAAACATGAACAAAACAGACATAGCCAAAAACTTTGAGGAATAAAAAAAAACCGAGTGTAAATTATTCAAAAAGGGTTTCCAAGGGAGATTTGAAGCTATGGACACGAGAGGGCATATGGCCATGAGTTAGGCTACAATTTATAGGGAATTTAACCAAATATTGGAAAGGGTTTCTAAGGGAGATTTTAAGTCAAGGACACAAGAGAGCGTATGGCCACAAGTTAGGTTGCAATTTGTAGGGGATCTTACCAAAAGGTCTTTGGAACATTCATAATGAACAATAGATAACGTGTAATTTCCAAGGGTGATAGAATTTTTGTTATGTTACTCCATTCTGCTCAGGGGTTCCAAAACAAGTGATTTGGTGAAGAATACCACATTGGGTAAGATCTAAAGAAAGAAAACCATTTTATTTAGCAAAAAAAAAAAAAAAACCATTTTTGTGGAATGATTTACGATCCGTTTGGGAACCCTTCCAAAGAATGCATTCTATCCATTTTTAGTTCCAAAAAATCAAAAAAAAAAAAGAGAGAAAATCGTGTTTGGTTGGATGAAATGCATTCTTAGAATAACTCTAAATATCACATTCTAACAACATTTTTTGGCACTAAAAATAGTAGTGCCAAAAAAATAAAAAATGAATTTTTTGGACTTGCGTCCGAGACTTGATAAAAGAACTTATAATCCCTTGACTTCTCACATCCACATTGAAGGAAAAGCTTCAAATGAGAAGATGATAGAAATAACAACCTTGTTAAAATAGAAATCCGTGAATATAAGTGAAATTACCAAAATACCCCCTCATAGGCAAATTTACCACAATACCCCATGATCTCTCTTTTTTTTAAGAGCTTCAAATGAGAAGAAGATAGGAATAACAACCTTGCTGAAACAAAAATTTGTGAATATAAGCAAATTTACCAAAATACCCCTAATAGGCAAATTTACCATAATACCGCATAAACTCTCTTTTCAAGATCTTTAGATGAGAAGAGGATAGGAATATCAACCTTGTTGAAACAAAATTCGTGAATGTGAGTGAATTTTCCAAAATACCCCTACTAGGCATATTTACCACAAACCCATATTTCCTCTTTTTATGGATGGATTTTGGTGACTATATTGGGATTAAGTTAAATGATAATTACACCTTTTTTATGGATCATTGGTTGTATATATTCAACAATATGCCGAATCCTTGTATCAATCTCACAAAAGCGCATTTTCTATAGGTCATTGCCAAACAACATTTTGCTTCAAAAAATATAAAAAAATGGATTCTAAATTAAATGTTACCAAACATTCATCTAGTTAGGGAATGGCTCCAAAAAATGAAAAATCTCCAGAATCGATTTTCCTGATTCTGGAAGAGAATCCAGAGAATGGTTCCCAAATAGACCCTTAAAGACTCAAAAACTTCACTTTTAGATTTCAACAATAAACCCAAGTAGCCCTAGAAAAGGCATCAAAAAGGTCACAAAATACCGATAACCAAACAAACAAAAAAAAACATGGGGGTTGGTCCCTACACTTCAAAATGAACAATTGAAAGAAGTACAACTATAACTAACCACGGTTTAAAAACTCATCCAATCCCGGATCGGATCACATGATCCGACTCATAACCAGATAAGACTAGTCCGAGTTTGGACTGCAAGCCACAATGCATTGTCCGATCCCTAGCATGGATTCGTCGATCACGACCAGATCATTCTAGATCATCCGATCCTTGCTAGGGATCAAACAATCCACACACTCCGTCAAACAATCTCTTTTTTATCAAAAAAAAAAGTATTAGAAAAAGAGTGCAAAAAGTCCCCACAAAGAACCTTTCTCAAAGAATCGCCTTTTAAGAACCCTCAAAAATCCTCAGAGGTAAACCCCAAAAGAAAACACGTATGACCCTTGGACCTAGCCTTATAACGAACAATTCGGATTTGGCCACCAGATTACATATTTTCAATGTAAAAAAAAACCAAAATTTCTAATATAGGCGTTGCCCCTCAGCCCCGGTGGAACTCCTCGACATTGATACAGAGCCCCCCACCCCCGTAAGAAAATGGATCCAAACATTACTAGATTAGGGTTCACCAATCCATCAACTATAACGACGAATCAAGTATTATTATATTTTTTATCTTTATTGATATGATATTATATATAGTTCAGGTTTTATGAATTAGATGTAATCATATTGGATGTTTAATTAAGAAAACTACAATTTTGAACTTAAGCAAGCCTCGTAACTTTGTTCATACATGTATGATGTACTTAACATGCCTACAATTATGTTTTCACCTAATTTGCTATGAAAAAGATTATAAAACAAAAAAAACTTATTTACTATTTGTTATGATTTTTTCAAATTTTTAAAAGGGCATAAGTTTTAAACTGAACGATCCACACATGGATCATCCGATCCGGACAAATCCTAGATCAAGATCAAGGCCGAATGATCCGGGCCACCGATCCGAGTTTTTGAACCATGTTACTAGCTAAATAAGAGGTTCTACGATGTTTTGCATACTCCCAAGTAGCACAATGTAAGAAACAAACTTTCTAATAATAAAAAAGATGGGTGGCCAATTTGTAATGCCATTAGAACAGCTAGGCTCTATGCAATGCACAAGTATCACAATCTTAAGTCTCTAACTACTTCACTGATGAAGTTGTATGTGTTGGGCTATCACCAAATGCTCAATACAACTCCAAATGAGGTGGGATTTGTTTTCACGTGTCTCTAATATTTTATTAGACTAAGATTTACTGAAAAATCCCATCAAAAAACTTCCATACAAAAGTTCTAGCTCATAAGCACCTTATGTCACTTGGTAAAACCCTTGCAGGTTCAGTCCTAAAAAATAAAATAAAAAAACACCTAGACTCCTCACATTTATGGCAAAAGGCACCTCCCATCCTTCTTATACAAAGCTCTCATTAACTCTCTCCTCTAGTTCTACATTCAATAATCTACGGGAAAAAAAAAAAAAGAATTCCCAAGGAAAACCTCTCTCTCTCACACATTAAATTCAAGTAAAATAATTCCACAATACAATTTTATTTTCTTTCAGTTCCCCAATCCTGTCAAGCCAAGATGTCATCCCCTTTTCCCCCAAACAATGAATCTTTCATAACAATATCCTTAAAAATGCCTATTTGACTTATAAGGACCAACAAGAGCTAAATTTTGTCTTTTCTAATTTTATCTTCTTTCCATCCATGAGTCCCTTCCATTCAACTTAGACATTTATACCACCTTGACCTTCAAAGAAAAAGGCCTTTTTTTTGTTTTCCACTCCAAATCATCATCCACCAAGCAAATAATACCAAAATAAAAGGTCTAAAAGATCTCTCTCTTGCAAACGGTCCAATATGCCACCGTGAAGATAAGTCAACTGAGTCCCAAGGGAAAACCCATTGTATGTCCAAAAGATAGAAGAAATAGAACATAACTGTTTCTGCCACCTCACAGTGAAGAAGTAAATGATTAGTGGATTCCCCATACTTCAAGTAGTACATCATACCGCCATGAGTGGATGTAAAGCATTAAGGCTCCTTCTTGTTTGTAGTATGTCACATGGATTAATCTTATGGCAAGCTACCTCCCCAACAACAGCACTCACCTTAGAATGGATTAGTGGGGCCACACCCTTATGCATGGGAATTATGAAGGATATTGACCAATAAAAATTGAAGTTCTTAGTCCCTTTCTTGAGAAAAGGACCACACCTAGGTATTTCCTATCAATCAATATCCATTTTTCTTCACCTCTCTACTCTTTTCTACTAATGTTTCTTGTTTTATCCCTCAATAACTAGACAATCAAATGACGCATCAAATGAGTATTACAACCAATGTTTTAAAAAGCATATAGGGTATGCACCTCAAGGAACACCTCAACACAGGATGATAAAAAAAATTCCCCAAGGGGTTAGCAAAAAGAATAAATGCACATGAGATGCATGCCTCAAATAGTAAGGCATGGAAAAGAGAGTGTCTCATACTCAAATAATAAGTCGTCAAAAAAGTGTGGGCCTCACTTTGTCAACTCTTTATCAGGAACATATGCCTCATATGTTATGTGTATAAGAAAATAAAAATAAATTATTTAAAATGTGACTTAAGTTAATTAGGGTCAACATTAAGCTAACCCTAGCCAGCATGATGTGTGTGGGGCAGCAAGGCAGCCCATTCACATGCTTACGACAACATACATGTAAACACTCCAGGAAATTAAGATTGCTGCCACAATGCACAATTCGAAGCAGGGGCAGCTCGCATGCTCACAACAGCATACAAGCATTTAACACAAAAGAAACTTAAGAATCTACTACACGATGCACACGGGGCAGTGATGGCAGCCCGTGCCCATGCTTGCAGCAGCATACAAGTAAAAAATCTAGGAACTAGACTCAATCCATCCTGAAAATTCAGCTAGAAAATGCCTAAAATGTGTTCAAATAGAACATCCATTAGTCAATCCACCAAGAAATAGTTGAAGAGAATTAAGAAAATAAAGAAGTTTAAGAGGGGGGGAATGACAGAAAAAAGATAAATAAATTTCAACAATATATGCCTACATCAGAGTTCCAGCCCTTCATGTAGACTTTTGAAAATTTAAACTCAATGAAGCAAGAAATTGACTCCTCATTTGAATAACATTGACTCATCAGAGTTCAAGCGCCTTCATCTTATATATTCATGAAATTTGACTCCTTGACCCTTCAATTTTCTACCTATAAAACTAATGAAACAATTTTTTTTGCTGAATAACTCATGAGAAATTTTATATATGAAGAAAGATAAGGAAAGGGGGGGAAATACAATCCAAATGTAATGAAAAGGCACTAAAAGAGCATAAAGAAGGAGAAAAAAAAAGAAAAAAAAAAGGTAGGAAAAGAGGAGATGGGATACCATCCCATAAAATGACCAAGACCTAATACTAATGAAACAATGAATAATTTGTGACTCCTTGATTGTCTAACTACACAATTAATAAGACTAAACACAGACTTGTGACTCATCATTAACAAACTACAATTAATGCAAATAATGACCCTGCATTTGGTTCACATGGAATAAAATCATTCCATTTTGTTTTTTCCATAGTACTCGAGTGCATATGTGCCCCAACCAAAATGGATTGATTTCCATTCATCACCAAAATATGAAGGATAACATAAATCATTTCATTTTATAAAAAACCGAAGATAACTTCATTCCTAATTTTTGTTAACAAATCAATAGGAATCTAAATGAGTTCATTTCCAACCATGACTTTATGGCTTCAAATGCCTTGGAAATATAAAACAAAATGATTTCAGTACTGTTAGCAACTACACAAAGCGATGCAGACGGATTGGTGGAAGGATCCGCCAAAGTGTAGGCACCTTCAAGTCACACCACAATTCTTATGTGTTCTACCAAATGAGAGAAGAATTATGAATTTTATTAATGATTTTAGAATATAAGAGAGAGGTCCTTAAATTGGTCTCATAGCAATCCAAATAAAGTAGTTCTCTCTTTTTTGGTACATGGATTTCTTTTTCCTAAAGCAGACATTCAATAAATCTAGACATAAGTCAAATAAAGGAACCAAATTAGAATCTAGACAACTATTCTAATCAACTCAATCATAATATAATGTCTTATTGATCCGGATGATGGCTGCAGAGTTGGTTAGGATTTAATGTCTTATTTGTCTGATTGGTTGTTACACACAGTTGAATTGAATTAGGCTTATTAAACCGGATGTGAGCCTTATTCTAGAGCCCGGCCCATGAGTCTTGAGACCACTTGATGTGGGCTAGCCTGCATCAATTCTCCCCTGGTTCAAAAAAAAAACTCGAGTTTTATAGTGATGAAAGATCAACATCAATAAATGACTTTGAGGGATGAACCACATAAGTACGTCTAAAATGGATTCTCTGATATCGAACCTCTTCCCAATAAGTAGCTTTTTTGGTTTGTCTTGGAAAAAGCACATAACATGTTGCTTCAGGTTCTTCATCTAAAATTGCATCAAGATAATAGGATAATGGCTCACAGGCTTTTTTGGACACATCAAGGAGTTGTTGTTTTCCAGATTCCTTCTCCTCTTTTAAAAGAGAAGTATAAACTTTATCATCTTGTCATATCGGCTCTTGCAAAGTCAATATATCCAAGGCATCTATTTTCTCCTTCAGACTTTGTAGTTGAACTGGTAAAAAAAAATTTGGTTCATCATCAACTTCTTTGACGATCTCTTCTTGTTTTTTCTCTTCCAAAGATGACAAAACCATAGAAGAAGGTTGGTGTTGCTTTACTTTTAGTTGATACCACATACCAAAGTTAAAAATCTTCAAGATATGTTTCTTTTCATCAAAAGTAGCCTTCATTTCTTCAATCAATTGTCTGCCTAAAATCACATTATTGTTTTTTAATGGAAAAATTCCACATTTAGCACTATCGATGTATTTCCCTTGTTTGAATTGAATATGAAAACTTTCCTCAATAGCCTTGATCTATGAGATGTTGTAAGATCTCCTCAACAAAACTAGTAGAAATCAAGTTCTCCTCATACTTATCACAAACTAGAAACTTGATTGCATTTCCGGAAGGAAAAACAAATCTAGTCCTGATATCAAGAACCATCTCCCAGGCTTTTTTTCCAAAAAAATGTAAAATAAAAAAGGGATACAATTGATAAATGATAAGAAATTAAACACAATTAAAGATGAACATAGATTGAAAAAGAACTAAGATCAACTTACAAGCTTATTAAGAGAACGATCTACTGAGAATTTGACTCTAAAACCAATCTAGTGCAACCAAATCGGTGGAAGGATCCACCCAAGCGTAGGCACCTTCAAGTCACACCACAATACTTATGTGTTCTACTAAATAAGAGAAGAATTTTGAATTTTATTAATGATTTCAGAATACAAAGAAGAAGGTCCTTAAATATGCCTCATAACAATCCAAATAAAATACTTCTCTTTTTTTGGTACATGGATTTCTTTTTCTTAAAGTAGACATTCAATGAATCTAGACAGAAGCCAAATAAAGGAACTAAAGCTAAATAAAATAATTAAAGCCAATTAAAGGAACCGAATTAGAATCTTGACAACTTTTCTAATCAACCCAATCATGATTTAATGCCTTATTGGCAAGGATTAAATGTTTTATTTGTCTAATTGGCTATTACACATGGTTGGATTAGGTTGGACTTATTAAACCGGATGTGGGCCTTATTCTTGGGCCTGGCCCATGAGTCTTGGGACCACTCAATGTCAACCAGCCTGCATCACAAAGCCTAAGTCTATCATAGTTCCCAAAACTTTCAAGCCCATAATCTTCTCAATGATGCCATTATTTACTACTTGGCATCACCTCTATGAGGAAACTTACCATCCCTAGTGATGTAGAATTATAAGCCAAAGAAAGGGGTTTATTTCTACAGAGATTTTATAGGGTACTTGAAGCTCTCGGTTAAGCTAAATTGAAGAAAACAGGGTGTTGTTTTAAGCTCTAGTTAGAGTCATGTGTGGAAACAAAGTAAGCCATAACAGTGGCTGGAACGGGGTCAGAACAAGGACTAACTCGTGGGACTAGTTAAGATCAAATTTAAGACTAGACTTGAGGACTAAACAGGGTACTCGTATGAGTTAAAACAGGTGAAGGGCATTGAATAGAATAAGGGACTATTCGAGGGTAAAACAGGGGGATCGAACAGGAATTGATATAGAGACAGCTTAGGCTAGTCTTAAGGCTCTGATCTAGGCAAACTTGGTATCAAGCAAGGCCACAGCAAGATATGTTTAGGTAGAAGATTGGGGTTAGGTTAGAGAAGGAATAGAGAGAGAAGGGCATATATGTGGGATAGAAAAAAGTCAAACAGTGGAGTAAAAGATAAACAAACTATAGACTGGACAGAGGAAGGAAAATGGCTAATAGTATGGGTTCCTTAGGACCGTTATAAAGAACAGTAAGGGGACTAATGGAGAATGTAGAAGAGATAAGAAAAGAAGATAAGATGAAGGTGAAGAGACTACCTTACCTCATTCGTAGAAAGGAGGGAAGTCCAACGACTCTACCCAAAGAAGAATAACATGGATTGCAACCCAATCCACTCACGCATTTTCACAAAATTCAAATAATTATTCTTTATCTATTTCATTATGTTAAAGACCTTTAAATAGGCTTACAAAAATTGAATTAAAATAGAATCATAATCTAAATAATCTTTTATATTTTAGAACTCCTAATTAAAATAGACTTCCCATAAAAAGAAAAAACTTCTAAAACGACAAAGAATCCTAATTCTATTAAACTTCTTTTTTAAAAAAGAATCATAAAAATCTAAGACTCCAAGGGCTGTCGACTTGGTTGGAAATGGGCTCTACAAGAAATTTAAAAAAATATCTCCTAATATAGTACAATTAAGGCTTGTACGACCAGTATATATGTAGACCATATTTTGGTTATTTTAACAATTTTTAAAAATAAACCATAACCTCGTTCGTCATGTACCACCCAAAATCCCTAAACTCAAGGCAAAGTTTTCTTATTACATTGAACTCCTTAAAGGCTAAATAATTCTAAATAAACCCTTAAAGGCTAAATAATTCTAAATAAACCCCTGACCATTAAAAGCCTTATTACATTAAGAAAAATCACCTAATACTTTAACGATTTGGACAATTTCCAAACATATCCATGGTTTTCAATTTTCTTGGTCTTCACATGATATACTACTACCTAATTGAGTCTCGGGTATGATGGAAGTTATAATCAAGTTTTCCCTTCCATCCAGGAAATTCTTATGATTCTAATCACTTATCAAAGAGAAGAAAACTTGATCTCTTCAAGCATAGTGGAGGAAATTGAACAAAATACACTCAATCATGCATATTGTGGGCGTTATAATGATGAGTATTGCATTGAGTTCTCCATGAGAAGATACGCAGATAGTGCTGCATGCAAGATTTCATCGGACTGTCATGGAGTGATCTTACGGAGATCATGGATCGAGAAAAGGCATGCAACTTACAATGTGGAGACATGTATTTTAAAGCTTAAAAGACAATGGTATGGTCTTCCAACCCTACCATAATAGCTCATCCATCAAGTCTGAAAGTATCTACTCCTAAGGAGGGTTTTAAGGAACCAAAACCATCATCTGAAGAGAATATGTCACAAGAATACACTCAAAAAAGCCAAGGTAGAAGATAAGCAAGGTGCCTCAATTGAAGAATCAATTACCCCTCTAATTGATCCATTACTTGACGAAGAAGTTGATGATGTGGAAAAACAATTAAATGAGATTAATAGCTAGTCCATAGAAAATTAGAAGCCTTAAAAAGATTACACGGCAACCTTCATCCTGATTCCTTTACTATGGCCACATCCACAATGCGAAGACCTTCAAAGTGGAGCCCACATCTTTGAGTTTGAAGATTCCACCTGGGGAGATTGATACGGTAACATACCATGTGAAGACCATGGATAAGTCCTGAAATTGTCCAAGTCGTTAGAGTATTAGGTGATTTTTTAATGTAATAAGATCTTTAATGGTCAGAGATTTATTTAAAATTATTTAACATTTAGAGAGTTCAATGTAATAAGGCAAAGTTACCTTGAGTTTAGGAATTTTTTGTGGTATATGATTAACCAAGTTATGGTTTACTTTTAGATTGTTAAAACAATCAAAATGAGGTCATACATATGTTGGTTGTATAGGCCTTAATTGTGCCACATTAGGAGATCTTTTAGATTTCTTGTGGGACTCATTTCCAACCAAGTCGACAGCTCTTGGAGTCTTAGAGTTTTAGGATTCTTTTAAAAAATGAGGTTTAATAGAATTATGATTTTTTGTTGTTTTAGAAAAAAAAAATTTATGTGAAGTCTATTTTAATTAAGAGTTCAAAAAAAATTTTGTTTTAGATTAAGATTCTATTTTAATTCAATTTGTGTAAGCCTATTGAAAGTTCTTTAACGTAATAGAATAAATGGAGAATAATGATTTGAATTTTGAAAAAACACATGAGTATATTGGGTTGGGACTCATGTTCTTCCTTTTTGGGTAGAGTCATTGGACTCCCCTCCTCTCTCTCATCTCATTCCCCTCCTCTCCACGAGTGAGGTAAGGTGGTCTCTTCACCCTCATCTTATCTATTTTTCTTATCTTTTCTACCTTCTTCATTAGTCCACTTACTATTCTCTGTAACAGTCCCAAGGAACCCATACTATCAAACATTTTTCTCTCCCCTATCAAGTCTATAGTTTGTTCATCTTTTACTCAATTGTTTGACTTTTTTCTATCCTACATATAGGCCATTCTCTCCCTATTTCATCTCTAACCTAACCCTAATCTGCTACCCAAACATATCCTACTGTGGCGTTATCTTGACACCAAGTCTGCCTAGATCAGAGATTTAAGACCAGTCCAAGCTGTCCTTATATCAATCCCTATTTGATCCCTTATTTTACCTTCAAACAGTCCATTATTCTACTCAATGCCTTTTACATGTTTTGACTCATACAAATACCCTGTTCAATCCTCAAATCTAGTCTCAAATCTAACCTTAACCAATCCCACAAGTCAGTCCTTGTTCTAACCCAGTTCCAGTCACTGTCGTGGCCTATTTTGTTTCTACACTTGACTCTAACTAGAGCTTAAAACAATACCCTGTTTTCCCCAATTTAGCCTAACAGAGCTTCAAGTACCCTATAAAATCTCTACAGAAATAAGCCCCTTTCTTTGACTTGTAATTTTACGTCACCTAGCTACCTTTTCATTAGGAGATCCGAACTCTACTTAATATTTGCTAATTGGGGTCCTTATTCTCCCCTTGTGTCTTTTTCTTTCTTCCTCTCTTTCTTTTCTCCTTTTCATATTTTCTTCTTTTTTTTACTTCTTTTCACCACTATTTTTTGTCGCTCCTGCCCACAACCACACTAGCTTGCTGATAGTTCTCGTGAATAGTGACAAAATTTACCCCCAACCCTTAGTGGAGATATTCCAACAGTAGTCTTCATGTATACCAAGCAGCAAATGTAGAGATATATTACACATAGAAAGGAAAAAACAAAATGGAGGACTCACCACTGTGACACTAATTTAACACAATCCTACCTCCAAGGAGGATTGCTATCAATGTGCCCTAACTAGTCCATGTTGAACAAACCAAACCGGTTCCAATCTTCCACTTACCAATTAGGCTGTGTTTGGATCCATGGAAATGAAAATGGCAAGAGTTTGATCTAATCTTACTATTCTATATATAGTGAAACCATGTATTCATGTAGACATGAGTGTCAAAGAAGAAATCAATCTGGCAACTGCTCCAGTTCTTTAGAACTCAAAGCTCCATTTAAGTGGTTCTTCTGATACCTTTGGTCGAAGTTGAATTGGGAGGAAACAAAAGGAATAATTCTCATTGTGCAACACTGTCAAACCTGATGCAACCCAAATTAGCCACTCCATGCTAGAACTTGTTCCAAGGATCCAAACACCGCGTTGTACTTGTCCAGTCCTCATTTTAGGGCAAACAAACAAAGTTAAAGCCCTACTCAACATCAAAACCCTCACAATATCCTCCTCGTACACTCATAAACTGTCTTTTCACTTCACTTATTTTTTATAAAAAAAAAATTAAAAAAATTTGTGTATACGTCTGGCGCCCATTTTTCAGACACCTTCCAACCATTATTTTTTTTCCAGCTTATTTTGAACTAATGCTACAAAACAATCGCAAAATAGAATAATCAATTTTGCTCTTCCACGATATCTCAAGCATTTAAATCAGCATTCCACGCACCTAAGCCTCTTTAGATAAACATTTCAAAGCGCATTTCCATCATGACAAGACTGGTGCAATATTAATAATCCAAATTATCATGAATGAGATAATTGCCAAGGATTTATTCCAAAAAAAAAAAATTACACATTATATAAAAATTAAGATCAAACAAAATGCAAGGAGGATCCAATCAAATATTCATAAAGGAGACACTCAATGAAAAGCTCATTCAGTAACAGAAATTTAAGGGAAGGAAAAAGAAGAACGAGAGGAATAGATACTGTTTATATTTCCAGAATACTATAAGGGAGAGGAAAAAGCGAACCTTAGGGTTGCAGTACAGAGTTAGGGTTACAACGAAGAATCTAAGTTAGAGAGAGCTTCTGATATTCGAAGGATCTGAAAACCCTAATTTAGGGGAAGAAAAAAGAGTATGGCCGACAGTAGAGGCTCAGCAGCTCTTTGATAATGGAGACAGAGGAGGGAAAACGGTCTTTAAATCGTAATTATGAGGACTAAAATACCCTCAATCATGTCGTAAATTTACAATCTCAATTCAATGGATGCACAATTACACATTACCAGAAGTAATAATAATGGAGGCAGAGGAGGGTCTGTAGATAGATAGAAGGATAGAAAAGCAAAGAAAAAACAATTCCACGATGAAAGAAAATAAGTCCCAGTCTGGTTGCCATGAAAAAAAAAAAAAGATTTTCTCGTGACAAAATGTCTCAAAAAATCATTTTTAAGCTGTGTGATTGCCGTAACAAGTTGGTTTTTTCATGTTTTTCTTATGATTCTATTCTTTCCTTTCCTTGTGAGATTTTTTTTTTTTTATCCTTTTCTTTTATGTTCTGCACAATTCAAGGCAACCAGACTGGGCCAAGAATCATGGAAAACCATGAAAAACAACTGGAAAACTTGAAAATGATTTTCAAAAGAAAACTTTCCAATAATAATGAGAAAACCAGTTTTACCTGACAACCTGGCAAAGATAAAGCAAAGCTTTCTAGATTAAAGAGTGCCCACAACCCTCTTGGGCTTAATACTAGATGACACATGGCAAAAAAAGATTGCCACCACCTCACACACCCTATGCTGATTTTTTTAGCCACATGTACAAGAGGATTACCGAGCACTTTTTCACTGGAGGAAACCAATTTTGAATAATCTCCCATCTGATTGGACAGATACCAAGCCAGTCTTTGTAGGCGATGGGACACAATGTCTAATATAGATGCATTAAAAAATATGGGTGAAGCTATTGGCATCCCAAAAAATCCTCACCACCTCCCGTCCCAACTTTTTATTCAAATTTTTACCCCTCCCCAGATTACCCTCCTCCCTCATCTCTGACTTATCTCTCCCTCTCTCTTCGGGCATTTTCTCTCTCTCTCTCTTCTCTCCCTCCCCCTCTCTCTCTTCCTCTCCCTCTCCCTCTCCAACATTCTCTCTCTCCCTCCCTCTCTTCCTCTCCCTCTCCTCCCCCTTTCCATTTTTTTGGCATTCGGTAGTTCAAGTTCGGGCAGGGGCCTCCTACAAGAACGTGAAGGTCCGAACAGGCGGGCACCCAATTGGCATTTGCCCGGTCGAACCTTCACGTCCGAGCAAAGGGGGCCCTTCCCAAACCTGAACCACCAAACGCCAAAAAAAAAAAAAAAAGGAGAAAGAGAGAAATGAAGAGAGGAGAGAGGGTAAAGGAGGGAAAAAGAGAGAATGCCGGAGAGAGAGGAAGGGAGGGAGAGGAGAGAGAGGGGGAGGGAAAGAGATCACCCGAAGAGAAAGGGAGAGTGAGATGTGTCAAGGAAAGAGAGGGAGGAGGGAGGGGTGTTTTGGGGGTCCGAACAGGCGGGCACCCAATTGGCATTTGCCCGGTCGAACCTTCACGTCCGAGCAAAGGGGGCCCTTCCCAAA
>JAOXJP010229275.1:0-10979 GCA_025762735.1 Platanus orientalis | reverse complement strand
GTACAAGAAAATGTTATAAACATGATTCAAGACGCAACAAAGCATTTTATAGCCCAATAAATACATAATAAAAGTGTATAACAAAATTAATAAATATGAACCAAAATTGCATATAATAGCGTGCAATGGCTTACATAAAGTTGTTCTCATACAAACAAATATATTACACTCGGTAGGGTAATAACATAAACACTTTGTACATGTTTATAGTTAGGTAGGGCTGTCAATAGGATGATATAGCTTGGTTCGGCTCATATCCTTGATTTAAGCTCAGTGAGTCAAACCTAAGCTTATTTTTCAAATGAGCCTGAACCAAGATTCATTAAGCTCAGCTCGCTAAAAGCTTGGCTCATTAAATATTTTTTAATTATAAATAATAAATAATACATATTATTTTATTGTGACAATGATGATATTAAAACAAGAGAAATTGGACATTTGGCTGTTGGGCTTTTTTTTCTTTTCTAGCGAGCCAAGCTTGGCAACTCTGGCTCGTCACAATCCTGAGCCAAGCCTGAACTTGGCCTTCATGTGATATGCCCGTGACACCAACATGTAGGAGTTGTGAATGTTTAATTGCTTGTTGTAGCACCACTAATAAAAATGTAAAGAAACCGATAGCATCATCTCTTATTTATGACTATCTATCTGTATCCATATCAGTGCACTTAGTTGAGATGGATGGGCGATAGAGGATGATCAGGGTAGTGACCATAAGGAGGAGGTGGCTTGTGCTTTGGTGGGGTTTTTCTACTTTTGGAAGTTTGTATATTCAATCAGCTACATGAAGTTGTTTGTATACTACATAAGAGGTTTGTATATATCTTAAGTGGGTTACATAAAGTTTGGTAGGGTCATGGTCCCTCCTGCCCCATGTGGCTCCGTAAGAAGTTAGTATAGCTTGGGAGGTTTGTATATATACTAAGTGGGTTACATAAGGTTTGGGGGGGCCATAGCCCCCTCCCATCCTTGTGTGGCTCCTCCACTGTTCTCCTCTGTTGTTTTTTCCTGGAATTTTTTTATCTCACTTGGGTTGGTGGAATGTGGAATCAATTTGCCGGGTTTATTTTAATCACAAAGAAAAAAAAAATTGTTGAGTTAAAAGGAGAGAAAGAAAAGCTAAAGAAACCTTCTAAATAAGTGTCATTATATCAAAATTAATGTTCTGTCCAGGATTTGGTGTCCAGAACACCAGGAGACTTCAAATGGAATAAAATGGGTAGGGGTTAGATGAAATTTCAAAATCTCACCTATTTTATTCCATATGATGTCCCCTAATGTCCTTGACACCAAATCCCAGACATGACATTTGCTCCCCGTTGTTTTTGGAGAGTGATTGTCTATGAATGTGATTAGTGTCACGTATTCTAGATCTTCTCCTGTGAACAGATTTATGTGTATATAGAAGATAGCACATGTACCCACAAAACAGTGAATGTTCGGTTTTTAAGGTACGGTGTTTTTTTTTTTTTTTTTTGAATGTGATTTGGTAGGATTCCTAAAGTAAGAATGACATTATGGACTGATATATCAATGCCAAAAAAGCGATATACATTTTTTATCAGAATGGAACCTCTCCTGCCGCCTTATGACCTGGTAAGGTCCTGTCTAATAGGTGGCATCATATGATTGGTGGGAAAAAATGAATTACAAATTTCAAAAGATGATTTTCATTTTTTTTCCACCAATCACATGGTGCCACCTGTTAGACAGGACCTTAACAGGTCATAAGCGGCAGGAGAAGATCCTTTCTAACTTTATGGGGATGCTTTTCACTTTTTTGCATTGATGTGTCGGTTCCTAATGGCATTCTTGCTTTAGGTTAACTGTAGGTTGTCCTGCCAAATCATGGACGTTGTTTTTTTTTTTTGCAATGGCAGTTAAGTCTGCACATTAGTGAGGATTCTTTCTCCCAATACATGATGTGTTTTTAATCTTTCCCAGTGGACATATCTTTCCCAATGTATCCCAAAAAAAGTGATTTTTCACGTTTCTGGGGGTGCATGTCCCATATCCTGTGTATGCAGATAAATCTGTTCACCGGAGAGGACCCTATGGGCTTTTAGGATAATACTGAACATTTTTTTGACTCTTTTAACCCTAACACAACACATGTCAGCTTATATTGTGCTCACACAGACTCATAATCACTTTTTAATCACAGAACATTTATTTCGTTATTTCTATTAAAAGGGTTATATTTTTCTTCAATGTTTTCAGACTAAGATTTCAACATTATAATAAACGGGAATTGTAAGTCACGTAACATATTTAACCAAAATAAAAAAGGCACCAAACACAAGTAGATGACCCAGTCGCTTTTCCTTTTTGCTTGGCATGCTTCCGTCCAATAGGCTCCGTTTAGAGTGCAACTTCTGTCCCGACCAATCATGAGATGGAAAAAAGCATCTTGAAGAAATCTTTTGATATGCGGAAAAGATTAGGTACGGAAATCTGCTTTTCCCAAATGTTTTAGAATGACATTAGGGTGGACAGATCAGTATTGAAAAGTGATAAGCACCCCCCAAAAAGTAAAAGTCAATTTTGGCACTGATGTGTCAGCCCCCTGATGTCATTCTAATACAGTAGGAAAATCATATTTCCGTACTTAATTCCAGCCCATATGATATGGGATAAAATAAAAAAAAAAAAGATGTCATATGGAATAAAATGGACGAGAATTTGAAATTTCATCTAAACCTTGCCTACTTTATTCAATGTGAAAGAAGGAAAAATTACTTGAAAAGATTAAGAGGACTAGGTGCCCCATGTTAGAAGCATGAGGGTTCTCCTCATATAACTTTTTCCGACGGTCAAGATCCAGCACTATCACCACCCGTGTTTCACGATTCTTTTTTTTTTATCTTAATTTCCGTTTTGAATCTAGTTCTTTTGCTGTATACAAATAGTTAAAACTAGTGAAAAAGTTTAGATTTTTCTATTAAAAGGTGAAGAAAGCTTCAATGTTTGGTCCAAGCAAACAAAATTTTCCACGCGTCGACCTGCCATCATTCTTGAATAACAACTTCTTGGAAGGACCCGCTTTCCAATCCGTCCAAATTCAGTCTCAATCGTTTAATCGTCATTCTATTCTCTGACTGTGAGACTTAAGAGGGAGGGGTTGATTTATCATTTATGTTATTGGGACTTTGACCCTGGAGTGGGGAATTTTGTTGGGTGGTTATTATTATTATTTTTATTGAGGGATGAAAACGCTCAACGTCAGAGGTAGCGTTAACCCCAGCTTTCCATCTACTTAAGCACTCTTATTCTTCATGAAATTTCATCCCAAAACAAGCACAATCTCTCTCTCTTTCTCTCCCTTCTCCTCCTCAACTAAACCCAACTTTCAATCCTCTCTTCAGGTAAAAGAGAGATGGGTTCTGTTGGTTTATATGTTGTAGCCTTGCTTACCATAGCCATTACCTATTGGATATACAGATGGACGAACCCCAAATGCAAAGGAAAACTCCCTCCAGGTTCCATGGGCTTGCCACTCATTGGAGAGAGCATTCAATTTTTCGTCCGGGGCAAGTCCTTAGATATTCAGCCTTTTGTCAAGAAGAGGCTCGAAAGGTAATAGAACCATATCCCTTCATTTTTATTTTTTTATTTTTGCTTCCTTCCCTTAGAATTGGATGGCCAAGAATAAGGCAGTTGCCAGGATCATGTCTCAGGAAGCAGAGATCCTGAGTTTGAAACACATCCCCTTGGACCACTTGCCTGGGCGTATAATAAAATTAAAAAAACCCGATTTATCTGGTGGGTGGGAAAGGTATTACTCAGGTGCTCTAGGAGGCCCGGATACCTCGGTTATCAAAATAAAAAATTAAAAAGAAAAGAAAAGAGTGAAAGGCATGAAGGAGATGACATCTTTTATTGTCACTTTTTTTTTTTTTTTTCAGATATGGGCCACTGTTCAAAACAAGCTTGGCCGGCCGGCCGGTCATAGTATCTTCGGACGCAGAATTCAACCATTTCATCTTCACACAAGAAGGGAAGCTGGTAGAGTTTTGGTATTTGGACTCCTTCACAAAGCTTCTTGGGCATGGAGGTTCGCTTACAGCGATTGGCAAGATTCATAGGTACATCAGAAACGCGACCTTGAAACACTTTGGTCATGAGGCCCTTAAAGAGAAGTTGCTCCCTGAAGTGGACGAGATGGCACGTCAATGCCTTCGCCTTTGCTCGAGCCAGGAGTCTGTTGAAGTGAAGAAAAGCGTTTCAACTGTAGGTTCTTCAATCACACATACTCTTATCGTTCTTTTGAATTCATTAGCCTGTATGTTCTTCTCATCACTAAAAGGACTGTTTCGGTTTTACAGATGATATTTGGATTGACCTCCAAGCAGCTTTTTAGTTTAGATACAACACAATACTCGGAGGATTTGAGTGAGATGTTTACTAATTTCATGCAAGGTCTTATGTCCCTACCCTTGAATATCCCCGGTACTACGTTCCATAAATGCATGAAGGTATACAGAACCCAAGCTTCAAGCCTTCAACGTTTCAAATGCATCTTTCCTTGTATTTAGCTTTAAATTGGTTATTGAAATGATTATGATTTTCACTATTTTCTCGCCAACGTGTTGCACTGTAGGACCTTAACGGGTCAGAAGGGAGAGTGGATTGTATCCGCTCCTCTTATCATCTGCTCCTCTCTGCACCCTGTCATGGGGAGGGCACATCAGCACTGACAAGAGATCCACTCTCGTCGGTGTTGATGTGCCCTTCCCCTGACAAGGTGCATAGAGGAGCAGATACAATCCACTCTCGTCATAAGGTGGCAGGATCGACGATCCTTTTCGAGATAAGGCTTGTGTGGTTGTCATAAAAGGCGGAGCCCATAACCTCTTCGTTGCCTTGTGGTGAGCCCAAAACAAAGGGGGCAGGTTGCATGGCCCCACACCTTTTGTCTGCGCTCACTGGTGGCTCACCACAAGGCAGCGTGGCGGCACAGAGGATACAAGTCCGTGAATGGCTGGTTTTCTTGTGGTCGTCGGCTAAACTTTCTTTAGAAAATCAACTTTTAGCCTGTCTGGTTGTTGGAGAGAACGATAAATTCTCAAATTTTAAAATTTTCTCATGTACCTATTTAATTTTTCATCAGCTACAGTGTTTTTGTTTACTTGCCTAAAAATTCTCCTTTTCATGTGAAAGCTGTAACACAATTTTCTTTGAACAACCAAACGGATTTGTATCCGGGGTGATATCACCTACCATGCCCCTTTTGTGCGATGGCCTCATGAGACAGGGATTGGTTTATGAACGCTTCCCTTAACAAGCGCTCATCACTGCTCCTTGTCAGGGGCAGACACATCAGGGTTGAAAAGTGATTTTCACTTTTTTGGGAGGTGCATATTCACTTTTCAACGCTGATGTGCCTGCCGCCTGACAAACAGCAGTGGTTAGCATTTGATAAGGTGAGCATTTTTTATCCATTGACCATGGGACAAGATACAGTGGGGTGAGATTCATTCACTTTTGGAGATGATGGGACATCCCAAAAAATGAATGAGTCCCACCTACTGTGTCGCATCGTATCCTCTGCGCCGCCCCCTTATGCAATGTCAAGGGCCAAGACACAAGGGGGTATCATTTCACTTTTTGGGAATGTCACATCACCCCCGAAAGTGAAATGATACTTACCCTCTGTCTCGACTCCCAACGTCGCAAAAGGAGCAGAAGGGGCGGTGCAGACGATAGTGGGCGGTGAACTGCAGCTGCTCCACATACACAAAGGAGGTGCTGTTCACATCTTTTATTTTTTTTAATTCTCCACCTTTTTGTATCTGTGGAACACCGTAAGCATGGACCAGAGGTACGGTTCCCAAACAAACAGCCACAGAAGAAGGGTAGAAACTGACAGATATTTTTGCCCTTTTCTGTTCAACTCAAGGCAACTAGACATTAGATGCTAATTCGATTTTGTCTCGCTTCCTTTTTCAGAACCAGAAGAAGGCGCTAAAAATAATAAAGGACATGCTGGATGAGAGACGTGCTTCACCAGAGAAAATTCATGGGGATTTCCTTGATCACGTTATCGAAGACATGAAAAAGGAGTCATTCTTAACTGAGGAGTTTGTTGTTTTCCTTATGTTCGGGCTTATGGTTGCCACCTTTGAGACGATAGCCACGGCTCTGACTTTATCCATCATGTTACTTACAGACCACCCTTGGGTGGTGGAAGAATTAACGGTTCGTGATGTATAATTATTTATATTTCAAACATTATAAAAGCCTCAACCTGGTTCCATTATTTAACTGGTATTTTGATAAATAAATAAATAAATAAGGGGTTTTAATTGAATGTAAGCTTTCATAATTTTTCAGGAAGAGAACGATGCAGTTCTTAAAAAGAGGGAAAATGTGGATTCTGCAATGACATGGGAGGAATATAAATCGATGACATTTACATCTCATGTGAGTGGACCAATCTCATCAACATCTTTTCTCTATCGCACTTCAATTAAGAATTGCTCTTTGGTTGTGGGTGGCGATTTCTAGTAAACTTTCTGATCGGTTGGAATTGCAGGTTGTCAATGAAACGCTCAGGTTAGCAAACGCCACCCCGGGGCATTTACGAAGAGCTATAAAGGATATCGAAGTAGATGGTATGCTCACAACCAAGTAGACAGTTATTTTAGTTATATTTAAAGCACTTATAAACTATACCACCTTACAGTTGAGGCTCATAATTTGTGGGAACTTGCATAAATCTCTTGGCAGGATATACAATTCCAGTGGGATGGACAATCATGGTTGCTCCTGCTACTCAACATTTGAATCCTAAGATATTTGAAGATCCCCATGCGTTCAATCCATGGAGATGGAAGGTGGGTTTCTGCAGCTTTTCCTTTTTTGCTTAGATTTCCTGTGCATGCACAAGAGATGAGACACGTACCCCCCAAAAGTGAATTTTCACTTTTTTCTGGGATACGTGTCTTTCTCCTGGGCTGACAGATAAGTCTGCCCACAGGAGAAGATTTTTTCTCTGGATTATACTATCATCACTCTTTTATTCTTTATTTGTTTATCCTCTAATCGTTATTTCGTCATTCAAAAAAAAGGAACTCAAACCAAATACCACGGCAAAAGCTTTCATACCTTTTGGTGGGGGTATGAGGCCATGCGCAGGAGCAGAGTTCAGTAGGTTGGTGATGGCAGTCTTTCTCCAGAACTTGGTCACTAAATACAGGTAATTTTCTCATTGGGTGAAGCCACACACACAGACACGAACACACATACTCAAGTACAGGAGACTAGGATTTTGATCTTTGTTGGCATTGTTAGGTGGACGAAAATCAAGGGAGGAGACCTGGTTCGAGCTCCTGGTTTAATATTTAAAAATGGGTATCACATTAATGTCTCTGAAAAGTCTAAAGTGAAGGCAGTGCTACCTCAAGAAATCGATTGATTCAGCCATAAAATTCGGGGTTCGCTTAAAATCCGATCAATTCGATGAAGACTAAATAGGTTCTTGTTCCCAAGTTAAAATAAAAGTCAGTTGTAACTGATAGTTGTTGACACAGCAACGACTCTATGACATGAGAGGAGGCTGCTTAGTCGTAGCTTTTTGTTGGGGTTATTGTGGTCACTTTTTGTATCTCTCTGCTTTTTTTTACAGCGCCTGATATGTGTTCTAGTGTTCTACTCATTTCCCTATAAAGTGTAAAGTGATTTAATAAAGCCCTCTTTCTGTCTTTTTCTCGGCAATTTCTCCACATATGTGCTGTGTCTTCCCATGCTCTACTTTGTTCACGATACATAGATTAGTTTTCTTAGTGAGTGAAGCAATATGGCAATAATTTCTGCTCAGTCGTGAATAGAGGAACAGTCACGGAACACAACCTAGTCACCGAGTGCAGTTCAGTCTTAGAGTGAAGTTCAATCACGGGTGACATTGTTAGTTGCAAGACTTTGGTCAATCATAGACTTCTCTTTAGTCACGGTCAGTTTGTTCAGTTACAATTTAAGTCTCTAGTCCCGAATTTCTAGTTTCTAAAATTCTTTGTCTCCTTTAGTTTTAGGTATATTAATGAGAGCAAAGTGTCGTTCTCATATTTTTTAGAGATAATCAAAGCCTCCCAACAAAGTGCAAGGGATTGGCCAAATTAACTCTGAGATACAATCTACTTAAGGTAAAACTCTTTTTTCTCTATGGATTTGCACACTTTAATAGAGACAAGATAACTTTCTTTTTCAAAGCCCAAGATTCATTGAGTTTTATAGAAAATTGGGTAACATTATTATAAAACGTTTTCTTAAATAGAGTTCACTCAACAGATTAAGGTTAGTTCTCACAAAGAACATACTGAATCTCAAGATCATGAATCAAGCGATTGAGAGTGCAGATCCAAAAGAACGTAGGATTCAAAAATTCATGACTGTACTCTTTTCAAGTAAGAGAACCACTCAATGAATAATAAAGAAATAAAGGAGAGATATGAAAAAGATGATGTTCATGTTAGGTTGAAAGATTTCTTCTTCTTTAAAATTGGCTCCGGAAATCACAAGACAACAATCATTCTTTTCTTCTCCCTTTCTCTTTTTCCTTTGAAATTAAAACCCTCAAAATCCTCAAGAAACACTCACAATTACTACTTTTTATAGGAGAAGGGAAAGACACACTCACAATTACTACTTTTTATAAGGGAAGGAAAAGACGTGTGACAATCCTAATCCACTCCTACATAGAAAGTGGGAGTAGATTAGTCACTGCCACTCCTTAAAGCTTCTTTTTCCAGAAACAAGGCATTCGCAGACCTTTTAATTTTAAGATAGTTCAACACCTATATAATTGGCCGCAAGTATGCAGGGGTTTTTGAGGTTTTTACTTATTTATGTATTTATTTTTTTCAAAGAAAAAGATTTAGAGTTACAACAGATTTTAGGGTTTATAGGAATATAAAAGAATGGATGATTAAAAAAAATTAAACCCACCAAATTCGAATCATCTCGATTTAATTGGACATGAGAGATATCAAGCCATTACCAATCAACTCATGCTGACAAAGTTTTTTGTCAGCTTTTCCATAAATACATATGTACATTGGAAAGGTTATTAAGTAAATATACAATAACTCGATAAACACACATGTATATTTACCAACATACACTTTCTTAGTCATGTGCTGCATGCTGGATTGGTACTGGCGTAATATATCTCCAATGAAGGGAGTGACATAGTTCGAGCTCCGGGTTTGACTATTGAAAAGTGGTTTACCACATTATATTCTCCGAGACGAAGTGAGGTATTTGTTGGTAGCAACGACTCTACGGCATGAGACGAAGGTGGTAGCTGTAGCTTTTGCTGTGGTTTCATTGGTTAGCTTTGTGTCATTGTCTACTTTTTGTTGGAGTCTTTGTGTCACTTCGATCCTCTACTTTCATAATAAGGAATATGGTTGAAGTTCTATGAATGTCCTGATTCTGTGGGTAGCCAATGAAACTTAACCGAAGTTAACATTAAAATGCCTTTGTTGTTTAATTTTAAATTTTGAGAATTATTCGCGGCATTAAAACAACGCAAAACCCATTTAGAAACGCAGACGGGAAAAGACATAGTGGAGGAAAAAGATGAATGGAAAGGATGATTACATCGGTGTTGGTGTCAACGATAATGGCGACGGCACCGGCAAAAGATGACGAAGGTCAGTGACGGATCCTATTGTTTTTAATTTGGGGTGTTCAGTTTTTCAATGAAAAATCCACTAGAGAAACATAATGTTCTGTCTAGATGTACCGTTCCCTCCTCACAGGGGTGTGGGCCTCATGGACTTCATGCATGTGTTGTTCTGACTAATTTCTGTTTGAAAAGGTATCTTAATTAAACACTTCAAAATATTCTCTGTGTCCACATCATGTGTTGCGGCAGTGTTGTAACCTAATGGTCTCCATTGTTAATTTTTTTTTTTTGATCCTTTTACACCTGTAAACACATGTCAACCCAGGGTGTGTGCAACACTCCCGAAACTCGGGCTGTGGGCACAGAGGAACTCGACTCTTTAACAAACAGGTAACCCTTTTGGTTCACCGAAATTACCTTTGTCACACATCTTGATGGATTGGTACTTAATAACTCTCCAATCCAATTGGAGATGATTTTGGCACACACCCACCAAGAAAATGTTAGTTGATATGCCAACAAAGATAGACAAGAACAAGAATGGACTGCCTTCATACCTTGAAAATCGGTTTAATGGGTTGTGTTTGGTTCGGTTCAAACAAAACGTTTCTAGGTAAGGTTGTGAGAAGGTGCTGTGAGGTTAGGTATCACTCACACTAGGGTGGTAAACGAATTGGATCCGGACGGGATATGGGTATATCTGTATCCTATCCAATAACTAACGGATATTAAAAACTATATCCGTATCATATCCGCTTAAGTAATCCAGATTTTGGATATTCAGAAAAAATAGGTAATTCCTAAATGTCATCGTCACCATCACCAGTGCGGTCTTCCCTAACCCATCTCTATCCTTGTCAAGATCTTTGATGCTGTATGGATTGGCAATGATGTCCAATGGAACAAAACACCATCTTTTCTCCTATGTGGTGGATGTGAATTTCCACCACTATAGCATAGTTGTGATAGTACTTATGAGTGCTGCCAGGACAAAAAGAAAACAATTATGAAATAAATACTTTATGTATTTTTTAGGGTCTTAGTTATTAGGCTATTTAAGATTGTTGGATTAGTTTTAAATCCAATGGTCTATACTCTATATTTTATGTTATGTTATATTTAAACGGATTGGATTGATACATGTCCGTATCAAAAATGACAACTTCAACCTATACTCTTATTTTAGATTATAGACATGTGATAAAACAAAAGTACTCCCTATACTCACACCTTATGGAATAAGACTTTTCTTTTATCAGGTACTTCCTCTGCTCTAATCTAAGAGTAAGGCCTTCTCTAACCACGGAAATATTAACTTACCTGTCACCACCACTTAGTGATTGCATTACAT
>JAOXJP010229274.1:0-10979 GCA_025762735.1 Platanus orientalis | reverse complement strand
TATATAAACATTTTGGTGAGTGGCCACTCATTATTTATTTTTTAATAAAGTAAAATAAATAAATAGAAAATCAACCATTGGATTTTGAGCACACCTCAATAAGATCTGGTTCATTAAAAATATCAATATAGAACCATAACAATCTATACATTATTATGCAATGTATGACCAATCTATGATTACAAATACTAATATATTTAATAACATAGACCTTCATGTGTTTTTTTATAAAAATGACTTGCATATGTAATCATTCATGTCAATTTTAATTGGTCATCTTAAATTATCTTAAACCAGACAAAAGAACTGAGATCGTGAAACTGCAATTAAAAATTATGTGCACAACTGAAAAACATAATCATCCATTAACCGATCTCAAATGAATAGATCAAATATCTATAAACACATTGCATTTTATTAACCAAGTATATCAAATGACTCAAGTATCTCCATTGAAGAAACATGTTCTTTAAACAACTTAAGAGATAAACCCTTAGTTAAAAGATCAACAACCATCAATTGTGCGTTGATATTTTCTACAGACACTTCTTTATTTTGAATTCTTTCTCAAACAAAAATATACTTAATGTCTATATGCTTAGACTTTCCTGAAATCTTATTGTTTTTCGAGAAGAATACTGCAGAGGAATTATCACATAATATTTTTAGTGGCTTTGGAATAGAGTTTAAAACTTGAAGCCCTGAAATAAAATTCTTTAGCCATAGTGCCTCACATGTAGCTTCATAACAAGCCACAAATTCTTCATGCATGGTTGATGCTGCTGTCAATGCCTGTTTTACGCTCTTCTATGATACAATGTCTTTAGCAAACATGAAAATGTAACCAGAAGTAGATTTACTACTATCAAGACACCCTGCAAAATCAGAATCAGAGTATCAAATCACCTCAAACTGATTAGACCTTTTGTATGTGAGCATGTAATCCTTGGTCCTATGTAAGTAGCGCATCACCTTCTTTGTTGCTCTCCAACGATCCATTCCTGGATCACTTTGATATCTACCAAGTAATCCAACTGCAAATGCAATATTTGGACGAGTGCAAACTTGAGCATACATCAAACTTTCCACTGCTGAAGCATAAGGGATATTCTTCATCTCTTTATGTTGAAGTTCATTTTGTGGACATTAGAACTTATTGAACTTGTCTCATTTAACAACTGGCGCTTCTCCAGGACCATAATTTTGCATGTCAATTCTTTTAAGAACCTTTTAAAATGTAGGCTTTCTGAGACAAACCAATAATATCATGAGCTCCATCTTATTTGATCTCAATACCAATAACAAAAGATGTCTCACCAAGATCTTTCATCTCAAAATTATTTGATAAGAACTTTTTTGTCTCATGTAAAAGACCAATATCACTACTTGCAAGTAATATATTATCTACATATAAAATTAGAATAATAAATTTACTCCCACTGGTTTTGAGGTATATACACTGATCAACAGGATTTTCAACAAAGCCAAAGCTGGAAATAACCTCATGAAATTTAAGATATCATTGTCTAGAAGCTTGTTTTAGTCCATATATAGATTTCTTCAATTTGCAAAATAGATGTTCCTCATTGTTATCTTGAAAACCTTTTGGTTGTTTCATGTACACATTCTTATTTAGATCACCATCGAGAAAAGTTGTTTTAACATCCATTTGATGAAGCTCTAAATCAAATTATGCAACAATTGCCAAAATTAATCTTAAGGATTCTTTTTTTGATACTGGAGAGAATGTTTCATTATAATCCCAACATTCTTCCTGTGTAAATCCTTTTACAACAAGTCTGGCTTTATATCTTTCAATATTTCCTTTTGAATCTCATTTGATTTTAAAAATCTATTTGCAACTTACAATTTTGCTCATTCTGGTAACTTCACAAGATCCCACACTTCATTATATTTCATAAACTTCATTTCATCATTCATTACTTCCATTCACTGAGCAAATTTATCACTATTTCTTGCTTGACACAAGTTCACTAAATCATTATCTATGTCAATGTCAGACTCATGTTCTTGTAGATAAACATAGTAGTCATCAGGAATAATCAATTTCCTTTTTCTTTGTGATTTCCTCAACAACAAGTCATTCATTTGTTCATTTATAACAACTAGTGGTTCATTTCTTGTATTCTCCTCAACCTGAATAATATTCAGAATATCTGTATTGTGACCATCATTATTTTGAATAACAATGGATGATACTATAACATTATCTTGAGTTGTCGAAATTGCATTGACGGTATGATTTTCTTCAAATGAGACATCCTGAGATTTTAAGCTCTCACTGTCTTCACCATTCTTAAGAAATTTAGCATTACCAATTTCAACAATCCTAGTGTTGTGGGTATAGCAATAAAAGCGATAACCCTTTGATTGTGCTGGATAGCCAATAAAATAACAACTAATGGTTCTTGGATCTAGTTCTTTTCATGTGGACTATACACATTTGCTTCCGCTAGACAATCCCAAGCACACATATATCCCAGATGTGTCTTTCTTTCAGTCCATAACTCAAAAGGAGTCTTGTCAACTGCCTTACAAGGTACATGATTAAGAATATGTGCTGTTGTTTTTAAGGCATCTTCGCATAATGACATTGGTAAATAAGAATTACTAATCATACTTCTGACCGTATCCTTTAATGCTCGATTACATCTTTTTACAACTCCATTTTATGAAGGGGTGCCTGACAGAGTATATTGTGCTACAATACCACATTCTTGTAAAAATTTTGCAAATGGTCCAGGATTGCGATCATTCTCATCATATTATCATAATATTCACCACCTCAATTAGATTTAACAGCCTTTATTTTTCTATCAAGCATGTTCTCAATTTTTATCTTATAAATTTTGAAAGTCTCAAGGGCATCAAATTTCTCATGAAACAGATACACATATCCATAGCAAGAGAAACCGTCGATAAAAGTAATAAAATATTCTCTCCACCCCAAGCAAGAGGTTGAATAAGTCCACACACATCAGTATGTATAATTTCTAACAACTCTGCACTACGGATATAACCTTTTTTTTTCTCTTTGTAAGTTTTCCTTTAATGCAATCTACACATAACCTAAAGTTTGAAAAATCCAATGATCTTAGAATTCCTCTTCTAACTAAAATCTATATTCTTTCTTTTGAAATATGTCTCAAATGTCTATGTCACAACTTAGCATAATTTTCATTGACCATAGAACGTTTTACTTCAACACAACCACTCACATGCAGGGATAAAGATTGAGGAATGGAGGAATCTAAATTTAATGTGTAAAGACCATCAACAAGAGAACTCGTGCTGTAAGTAATATAATTGTGATATAAAGTAAAACATTCATTATCAAAATTAAATGTATAACCACTTTGATCTAGTTTGGAAACCGAAATAAGATTTCTCTTTATACTAGGTACAAAGAGGGTGTTAACTAAATCTAAATCAAAATTGGTACTAAGTTTGATTCTGCAAATCCCAATAGCCTTCACTTCAACTTCCACACTATTTCCCATAAATATTATTTTTTCTCCTTCATTTGGTTTCCTCTTTGTTAAAAATCCCTGCATGGAGTTACTTGTATGAGATGTTGTACCCATATCAATTCATCAGGTGTTATTAGGAACATCAACTAAATTATTTTCAAAACAAATACAAGCCATTGAAATACCTTTTTTCTTGCAATAAAAGCATTTCATCACACTCTTATAGTCATTATTCATTTCCTAAGAGTTTTCACATTCTTCACAAACCTTTTCTTGAATTGAAAATCATTCGTCAGATCCTTCTTCTAAAAATGTATTTTCTTTAAAGGTCTACGACTAATAATATGAACACTTTCACCTTTTTCCTTCCTTAACCGTTGTTCTTTATATGTTCACATTGAACTCAATTCATTTAAAGTCTACTTCTCCTTTTGTGTATTGTATGACATTTTGAATGGGCCAAATTGTACAAGTAGTGAATTAAGCACACAATGAACCAAATAATCATCAGAAATATTCATTTAATGTGCCTTAATTTTGGACCCTAAGTTGGACATGGTCATTATGCATTCACGCACAATTCCCTGGCCATTATATCTAATATTTGTAAACTCATCAAGAAGGGTGGAAAGTTTGGCCTTATCTAACTGAATAAAATGCTCACTAATGGATTTCATAAATGCTTTAACATTTTTCTCATCG
Source organism: Platanus orientalis (assembly GCA_025762735.1). Lineage (NCBI taxonomy): Eukaryota > Viridiplantae > Streptophyta > Magnoliopsida > Proteales > Platanaceae > Platanus > Platanus orientalis. The sequence goes on along the minus strand of JAOXJP010229274.1, from coordinate 6,786 downwards.
GAAATAACACTTTTAATGTTCTTAGAAATTGAGCGCTTCATGATTCTAATACACATCTTATTAGATCGTTCCCACTTATCATGTTTCAACAAAAAGCGATTAATTTTCTCAGTTGGACAACCTTCATTGGGTTTAGGAGGTTCATTCGCTTCCAATGTCATATCCAAATCCATACATCCAAGGATATCTTCAATATCATTCTTCCACTTTTTGAAATTTGACCAATTTAGAGTCTTAATAGTGTTCATTTGCATGGCAACAGTAGATGCAATTAATCCTGCGATTAATCTTAAATCATGCTCACATATAATAAACAATTTTCTATCTTGTATAACTACTTAGGTTTACTCATAAATAGATCCTTATGAGTAGTGAAAAATGCAACAAAAACACATACTCAAATGCCTACCACATTCATTACAATTTTTTCAGACATGCAAAAATTGTAATATGCTAGATCTTTAACAACATAATTAACCAAAAATCCAATACCGATGGGTAAATAGATTTTTAAAGAATATTATCTATTTTAACTATTTTATCATGCTTTAGACCATATCAAAATAGTGACTATTACCGGCAGGTAAATCAATTATGATATAATTTAACAATAAAGAACATGACATATGGTAAAAATAAAAAATGACTAGTTGTAGCCACAACGGTGACAAATACAACTAATTAATATTTTAAACAAGGAATTTGTTTGAATGAATCCAATTTAACATCAAATTATCACTATTACAACAAAAATGGCTCAAATCATTTAAAAGAAAGTCTTTAACATAATATGGCTCTTATCACATAAATGAAAACTTCAACATGAAATTAAAAAAAAAAAAAGGCTAGAGTAATTATACAACAATGGTATAATAATAACAATCAAGATTTGAAATAAAAATAGTTTTAAGAAATAAATCAGCTAGTCAAAATGACATCAAAACAGTCACAAATAATCAAAGTTTAATTAACCTAATTAAAAGACATTAATTAAGTACATATTGAGTTAAAGTTATAAAATTTAAACCAATTGTACAAGAAAATACAATAAATCAGTCTACTATAATATGCCAATTAATCTATATATTTAGAATTTATCATTTTCATGATATATATTACTATTTTAATAACGAGAAAAGAGAAACATGGATAACTAAGGAAAATTGTTTGTCCTTTGTGTTTGTCTTTTCCTTGTTTTGTCATGTAGCAAATACAAAAGGAAAATCGTAGAGTATGTGGTTTCCTCTTATTATTATTATTATTGTTATTGTTATTTCTTTTGTCATGCAGTGATTTGGATAAAGAGGACCTGACAACACTTTGGCTTTTAAGTCTCGTGTTTAGGGACGTCTTTCATATCAAGATTTTCCAAAGGGTTATCATGTTGAATACGTTGTTAATAGAGAACATAAAACAAAGCACGTCTTTCGATAGAGTACCCCATGACATCTTGGTTCTTATCACACATCCAACATTATCTAAGCCACCGGATATTACACACCGACATATTCCAATTACACATCCAGTGTTATCTTTGTTGCCGGATGTTAAACACCCACATACATCTTCCTAAATACGGGTAAGAGGGAAGTCGTGTGGAAAAAAAACTCTAGGTCTCTGGTCGGATTGGTGTCACCAGCAAACCCTTGCTTTGACAACGTTTGTCAACCAACCAGAAACTCCAAGAATCAAGTTCAAAAACTACTGTTTTCTCATTTTATTTTTTCATGTTTAAAAAGAAATCCTTTAAAGAAATTAATCGGATACAAGAAACTTATCTCTGATACCACTTGTAAGATATTTCCATATCTAAAGCTACAACATAATCATGATTTTTGATAAAGAAATACATGAAAAACTAAATAGGACTTACCCGCCATTGTAGTTCTTCTAAAGCTTTGTGATTATCTTGTCTTGTCTTGTCTTCTATTCTCTACTACTCTTCTTCTGCAACTGAATGATAGGATAACTTGTTGCATTCAATGTAGCGAGAATATGGACCAAGATCTCTTTAAATAGAGTTGGAAGAGTCACTTATCACACCCCTTCCTTCTCACACACATCTCTTCATTTTGAAGAGATGAAATTGTTGGAGAAAAAGACAAGATGTGTCGTTTACAAAAAGAAACCTTCTTTAGAGAAACTGTTCTTACAACTCTTCGGTCTTTTAAATTTATCAAAACACATAAATACCGATACGGTACTATACAAGGCATATCATAGCCCTATACACTAAATGATCACAACATCAATGAGCTTATCCGGTTCATTTATACTTACTCCAAGGCTTTGATCTATGTAAGCCCATATTATGAGATTGAAAATCTTACAGGAAAATCAATTAAGATATTCATTAAAGTGTAATAAATACCAATGATTATAATAATGAGAAGGAGTGAGCTGAAGTAGTTAAAAGGACAAAAGTAAGACTGAAATTAATTAAGGTCAAAGTAAAGAGGAATGATACGAGTCCTTGTGATTTAGGGATAGATATGTCCTTAGATATTGCAAAATGACAAAACAAGATTCATGTCATTGATCCTAAGTGGTTATGATAAGGATTTGTTAAATATTATAATAAAAATATTACCAAATGGTCAATGATCGAATTTTTAGATTCCAGTTAATGTGAGAAACCTGGATATAATTTCTCCTTGGCTTCGTTTGATTGCTCGGATTTGAATGGAATAAAATCCAAAAAAGTGAATAGATTTGGAAAAGATTAGAAATGGAATAGAAAACAGTACAACGATTCCATTTGTCATTTGATTACCAAGAAATGGAAAACAAATCTAGTGGAATTCACTAGAGAACAACAACCAACACAATCGAAAAGAGGTAACACAAGATTTGATCCCAAATTCGATCTTCTGAGATGGAAAAGAGGAATTGATGAAATACAAGGGGAATATATTCTGTTGGATTTTCACAAATATCAATAGGTTTCTAATTTGGCCAACCAGATGCAGGGAAACCGTCTAATCAATGGAATGTCATGCTAGATTCCATTGGATTTGGCCCAAATCCGAACGAACAGACAAAACCTTATTGGAATGGTGAATTCCTTGTTGAGCACCTACACAATCTACATGCCATGGGTGCAACCTGACATACTCATATATAATCCCTGGCTGGCATCACCACTTGGTAATTTCAAAGTTACACAAATAATGGATAAAAATGACATACCTCTAAGGTCTATGTATAATTTGTGTCATACACAGTGAACTATTTTACCTCTCCCAGACTAGTATACTTTGTTTTTGTTATTGATTAGTATACTCTGTAGTTACGGCTTTGTCGGATCTTCTACATCAGAACACGGTAAAGAAAAAACAACAGAAAACTAGGAAAGACCTAGAAACCATAGTAAACATGGTATTGAAAACCAGTACCGGTTTTCAAATGAAAAATGTACGGACCATAGATCCCACACAAACTATTCCAAGTCTGGGGAACGTCTCTAAGAAAGCCAATGATAGGCGCCAAAAAGAGACATGTGGAAAATGGAACAGATAGTTACCCATATTGAAACAAAGAGAAAGGAAGAAAAACCACTGAGCATAGTAAGAAAAGAAAAGCACAAGATATCTTCTTAATGGAACCCTTCAAACATTCGTTTTCACCATCTTCTTCTTTTAGGTCTACATCATCTTCTAAATTAGAATACTTGTATGAAATTGAGTATGTCCCAGAAGAATCCAGAATTCCCTCTACAAAATTTCTTGTCATCAATCCTTACTCAATCTACACAAAACCTCCAAAGGACCTCAAGAAGACTTTCTAAAAACTTCTCAAAAAATCGGCCCCTTCCCCAGTAAAAGAATATATCCAAGCCTCCAAGTTCAATCAGAACCATGTGCCCGCTGACCAAGCAGAACACTTCTTCCTTATTGAGTTACTCAAAGATTACCTCAGATCTTGGATCACAAATGGGTATACTCATCTCCATTTTGATGCAGTAAAACTAGCTCTAACTTTCCATGGTAGAAAAGGTTTTCCAGTTGCAGCCCGTCTAGCTCTTCTTGATTTTAGACTCACAAATTACCAGCACGCAGTCATTGGCACAGTCCAAACCACCTTGAATGTAGGAATAGTTTTTGTTACCCTCTTTCCAAATTTCAACATTCCTTTCACAGACCCACATGCATTCAATGCCCTGATGGTCCAAGTACAATTAACAGGAATTCCCTAAGTAACCACATCTTTTGTAGCTACCCTTCACCACCATATGGCCTACCGAATCTAGAATCACTCCTTTGATATCTCCATTCCTGAGTTTTTTCAGTCTACAGATGCTCTATTCATCAAAGTAGACACCAACAAAGTACCTCAGTGCACGTATGTTCCCAGGCAACTCACAAATGAGCAACTCCAACTCCTACTTCCAGAAAAATGGATCACAAACTATGAGAATCTCCATGGTAAGACAGAAACAATTCAGTCCACTGTCTCATTTTTTGTCCACAAGAAAGACGGTATTGTTAAAACCAGGTTTATTCCCAAAAAAGAAGAAGCTTCATCTTCCTCAGCCTTCCCCACCACCGATCAGTTAATGGTACAACCAGTGTTTGTCCCACAAACACCTATAGACCAATTGATGCTTCAACAACTCAAAAATAGCCACCAAGCAGTTGACTGTATTTGTGAAAAATGTGATGAAGACTCCATGGCCCATGAGTTTGAGTTAGAACAAGAAAAAAAGTTCTACCTAAAGAAGAAATGAAAGAAATCCCATCAACAATTCCTTCAAGAAAAATATGAAAATGGCAATCCAGAAGTCGATTTCTTTGGAGAACCATCGGGAAAATTTGACTACTATGTTCTTTACCCAGCCAACAAACTAGACAATCTTCTCCCACCAGATGATTGGAACAATTGGCCTGATCCCACTCCTAGACCACTCCCTTCGCCCCCTCTGTTACAACCATACTACTTGAAAGTTCTCCCTTTTCTCACCCAATCACCCACCCAGAAGTCATTTCACCAATCACCCAAATCCATGAAATGCTTTATGTTTTCTCCTAAATCCACCTCCTATAAAGAGCAATTTCTTCCCTTGAGGAATTCGAACATCTCCAGCAAAAGGTTCGTTACCAATGGAAAATCAAGACACATTTTACCAAGAATCCAAATGGCACCAGTAAAAGTGTCTCCCCGGTAGAAGAATCATTAAACTGACAGGCTGAAAATGCAGTTAAGCAAAACTAAGCTCTCTACAAAATCATCCATTCCCAGGACTCTCTTTCCTAAGTAGTCATCAAGTAGTTATCCTCCATTGAAGAATTGTCCATGAACTCCGCATAAAGATAACAAACCTAGAAAAAGAACTCTATCAACTTGTCACGATAGTCAAACAATTTTCTGTCGCATCCCAATAGATAGCAGAAGAGAAGAGAAAAAATGCATCTAGAGAACCAGCTCCGTTCTATACAAGCATCATCACGGTATTAGGAAGCCCAAAAACCTGTCTATACCCCTTCCAGTGCAGAGTCTTTTCTACCTAGACTTCCCTTTTTTCTCCAGCCTTTCCCAAATCCCCCATCTAGACCACAACTAGCTCTACAACCTCTCCCCCAAAACCAGCACCTCTTCGATATGTTCCCCCAATCATACCATTATGTCATAAAACCAAGATATCCAGACCCTCCATCTGTTCAAGTTAAATAGTTGTTCTAGACTATTACCATGTAACTATACACCCACAAAAGACTTGGAATCAATTATTCCAATGATTATGACATCATCATCACCTTATCATCAAAGAGGATTGAGAATGCTCCCCTCAACTAACACTAACCAACGCCCCTATCAGGGGGTGGACACATCAGTGCTGAAAAATGATATGCGCTCCCCCCCTCCCCCAAAAAAAAAAAGTGTAAATCACTTTTCGGCGCTGATGTGCCCACCCTTGTCAGGGGCAGAGGTTAGGGGTTTGTAGGGGAGCAGACACAAACCTACCTCCCTTATCATAGATCAACCCTACATATGCTAACCATATAAGTGAATATGTCAAAACTTTTCCAACATAACAGGTCCAACCCAGCCCAAGCTTAGGCCTGATGTGCTTACAGGCCAAGTTTTAGCTTAGGCTTAGTTTTGGGTCATGGTTAGGTTAATAACCTCTACGCCCAGCTTGAGGTCCGAAGCCCAAGACTTTACAGGTTTTTTTCCCTGCAAATGATTAGTTTCATATGATGATTCCAGCGTGTAAAATTAAGTTAGGATATCCTCGGGCCTAGAGGCCTAGGCTTCTTTTTTGCACCTAGGTCCAAATCTAACCCATAATATGCAATAGTGGGCCTTGCTTCACACCTACCAATGCCTGACCCAGATCTCGCCCATGCAATGGCTTAATTTCAGGTGTTGGATTAGATAACTAGATCTCTTGTATATACTCTTATAATGCATTTGCAAAAGAAAATATTTATTTTATTAATGAAGTGAAGCTATACATAAACTCATGCTTATCAGGTCATAGATGTTTTTTGGTCACAGAAAATTTGTTTTCTTTTTTAAGTGATTATTCTCATTTATAAACTCATGTGAGTCATGTCTTAAGGAATTTTAATAAAAAAACAAATGTTCTCTCACCCAAAAGTGTCAGTGACCCTCTGTGACCATGCTACAGGCTGATATGTGTTGTATATGAGGTTTAAAGCATAAAAAAGTGTTCAGTTGAAAAAATACATATCCAAAAAGATGCACTAAAAGGAAAAAATAATGTTCTGTGATAACAAAGTGTCTGAAGTGTTTATGGTGAATTATAAGCTGACACATGATGTG
>JAOXJP010229273.1:0-10979 GCA_025762735.1 Platanus orientalis | reverse complement strand
AACAAGAGAAAACAGAAAAGAAAGGAAAGAAAGAAATGAGAAAAAGAGAAGAGAAAGCATAAGAAGCAGCCAACCCATGATCAGGTAGGCCCCCTCTCCCCCCTGTTTTAAGTCTTAGAAACTCCACTTTTATGCTGCAATGGACCTACCTCCTCTAAATTATTGAGTGAGACATGAGGAGACAATCTGTCTCCCCCTTTTTCTATTTTTTTATATGATACATGCTAAAGTAGACCCTTCTGTTTTGTTTTTCATATACAAGTGGGGTCAGTGACTCACGTCAGATGTCATTAACCCTTATACTCCCCTCATGTCCAAGATGGGCCTTAGAAAATGGGGAGTGGTTCCAAGAATGGACCCCACTTTACCCCTTAAAATAGTGTGCTCAAGCACTGTTTTACAAAACCATCTCCCATGCATTATTTTTTTACCTCATCTAAAAAAGTATTTCGGTTACAAATTTTAATCCATTGTTTAGATGGCTGTCTTAACTATGTAATTAATTTTTGTTTAGGTTCATTTGTCAATTTTAGCTATTTTTTCCACATTTTACAATTCAATATATAGCATGCTGTCTAAAGTCTGAACTGTAGTAGTAGTCTATCTTGTGTGAGCTATAACTCTTTGAGAAAAGTGAATCTTGGCCTAAACTTTTAGATGAAAACTCATAGCTGATCCCTTGACTTCCCTATAAAATTTGGGACCCACCTAATCTCTATATTATGAGATTGGGTCCCACAACCATGACTTTGTTGAAGAATCTGTGTTGTGTGCATAGTGTTTCACATTTTGAAAAATTCTAAAGATGGGTCCCACCCATCTTCCAAAGGATGAGAATTTTTGTGAACCCTCCTAGGGATGTTACTCACCTCCCCCAAAAGGCCCAGGGTCAGTGGACCCCAAAATGTTGCCCAAAATCCCAAAAAACAATCACCGTTTTTTATGAGAAATGAACAGTACGTCTGATCTCTCACTCTGTGAGAGATCAGGCGTACCAGGCTTTCAGGTGTACCCAAATAGAAAATTCTCAAATTGTCCCTAAACTCACAGTGACCCATAAATGGCCTTTAAGCCCTTAAACCTATTCTTACAATAGTTCTAAGCATCCAACACATCAGCAAAACCCAAAAAGGGCTCAATTGAGTTAGTACGCCTGATCTCCACCTCCATGAGAGATTAGGCGTACCAGAGTAGAAAAACCTCAAAATTAACCCTTACCCCACACCAACCCCTGGATGGTCCTATAACCCTTTAAAAATACCCAATAAGAGTCTCAGCCTTCTAACATACCAGTAAGACCCAAAAAAGGCTCAATTAAGGCAGTACACCTGATCTCCACCTCTGTGAAAGATCAAGCATATATAGAATTCAGGCATACCCTAAGTAAATCAGGCATACCTGATCACAGTGACTTTAAATGGTGTCCCTGAGTGTCTAAACACTCATAACAACCTAGAAATTCATAAAAATTTAAAAAACCTGACTTCAGTGTAAATTCTAGAATCTGGAATTAACAACAAAGATCAAGTGGGACCCAATTGAGCTTGTATGCCTAAACTCTCACTCTATGAGAGATCTGGCATATCAGAGATCAAGTGTACTGACAAAAACCTTCTTAAAATTCTTCTATTTTTATTCACTACATAATGAAGATAAAATAAATTGTTAGGTAAGAGGAACCACCCTAAAAAGGTGGATGATTGGGGTGCCTAGCACCTTCCCTAATCGCAATCAAATAGCTTACCTGGATCCCTGGAAAACCAAACTAGTCAAAGAGTCAACCCTAGGCCCAAGTGCCTAACCTGGGCTCCAAAAAGCCCTCCTCCATTCCCCTAGAAAGGAGGCAAGTGTCCAACCCCGCGTGTAAAAACCCGAGTTAGTGGCGACTCCAAAAAACCCTCGAAGTGGGTCATGGTCCCTTTCTACGATGCCCACGGAATGGCGACTCTACTAGGGATTCATTGTTTAATATTTGAATATATCATTTATGTTTTATTTTCATTAAGTATTCTTGTATTTACATTCTTTATATCAATCATGTGTTCACATAGACTATGAAACATATCATTAGTTAGTAGGATATATTTGCATTTGAACTATATCAAACTTGCATCTTAAGATTAGAAAACATGCTTACATTAGATTTAGGACAGATCGAACTAGTTAGTAGGACTAAGATCCACATTTGAACAACTTGATCGATTAAACATGTTTGATTTTATTTTTTTATTATACAAGTCCATAAGATATGACACATCATTCATATTGCATGAATATCATAAGCCCCTTATCTAGGTTCATTACCCACTAATGGACAGACATTGGCAAACATTTAGGACAAGGGACAACGCTTAAACCGTGGCTGCTACGTTAGTGTGGTAGGGCTGAGTAACCCAACCCAGTCACTATCCTTAAGATCCAAGCAATTAGGGAGGTGTTTAGACTTGGAAACCTTTTTAGAATCTCTTTAATTAAAAATTTTCTCATGCATATCATTCATTTTAAAGCTAACTAGGGTATACTTGAATAGATTAGAGGTCTAGAATAGGACTTGTTTGCCATTGTATTATCCTTGATTGCTTGCATGTGTTAACATTAGAACCAATAATTCATGTCCAACCTTTTTCAAAAAATTAAAAAAAAAATTATTTTTATAGATAACTAGGATGGTTTCTGGATTTTGTATATATATAATTAATCTCTTCACCTCATCATCCACCACAAACCACAAAACCAAATAATAAATTTCCTTTCATTCCACAATCAATTCTTTACAAATCATAGGTACATCTGTCCAAAAAAAAAAATCAAAATAAACCCTAAACCTCAATAATGTGAACTCGGCAACTCCTCTTCTGAGATCGAATCTCCTCCCCCATATCATTGCACACCTGCCTTACCACTACCTTACCACTACAATGTAAATAAACAAAACAAAAAAAACATAGTAAAAAAATTATTACTAATTCCCAGCAGTTATCTTGCAGAAATTGATCCCAGACCCATCTGTTTGGAGCCGTTCACCACCACCACCATCAAATTCACATATGTACTAGTTTCTCTCCCACCAGAAGAGCAAGCCATCTGGGCTAACAAGAGCAAGCTTGGAACTACTCTATCACTATATCAAGACCATTTTGATTGACCTTTTTAGAAGCGACCATATCCTTTTGGGATCCAGTAGTTATGGTCTTCCATTTCGGGAAACATGAGTTGACTCCCACCATCGAAGAATTTGAGTCTTTTCTAAATCTGAAGCATTGTCAGCACTACTTCAAAGACTTCTAATCTACTCTCAATGTGTCGAAGGATTTTTTGCCCAAAGAAACTTCAGGTGATTATCTCCATTGTCCCTTTAACCTTCTACTAGCACGAGGTTGGGAAAAGGTTGGAGATTTCTCAAACCCAGCTAAGTACATGGCTTTCACATTAACAGTATTAGGTCAGCTCCTTTTATCTCGTAGCCGACATCAGATTGGCAGAGTTTTGTGTAGCATCCTAGAACAACTGTTCGAAGGAAAGACATTGGCCCCCATGATCATTTCAGAAATCACATCCAGTCTATCTCATTGTGCCTGGCACCGCAAGGGTCGACTATACGGCTGTCCAACTTTTCTACAAGCATGACTTCAGGGACATATCTCCTCATTGCCTTTGTCTACTCCTTGTCAAAATCCATCAGTTTCGACCCTTTCAAGGAAGAAAGCGATGGTAGATTACCAAGAACTCCTTACTAACCTGCCCACCGAACATGTCATTTGGAGAGCTAAGTGGCATAAGGCACATTATCCACATCTGTTCTTAGAGAACCGCACCTACATGATCCTCACAGGACTATACCAAAGCACACCTTATGTGCAAATTTGGGTGCTTCGCCAACTCACTCTGCATTAGGACTTATTCAATTTCAGCACCACTTATGAGGATGGCTACAAACTCGATTACAAGACACCTAATTCAATCTAGTCTGAGCTAACTGCCCTTTGGGATAGTTCACATATTTGAGCACCAAGGCACCTACCCTTGGTATCTACCAAGACACCTGAGACATCGCCTCCTTATGATCTATGGATTCAAGACTTTATATCAACACAAACATCAACCTCAGCCACTAATCATCCAAACAAGAGAGTCTGATTTGATGAACCCTCCACTTCCCACATAGAAGCAAAGTTAGAGACTACCCGGACTACTCTCAAAGAAGTCTAGACATCTCTCATAGCTAGTTTAATCTTCGAACTGAGGTTGAAATCTCCAGAGACACCCATCAGGAAGTCAATAACATCCTGACTGAGCTTGTCAACACTTTGAGGGGAGAACTCAACGATGTGAGAATCTCTCACACCAACTTGGACACTGAGTTGCGTCATAGCAATACCATCACCTTCCTACAAACTCATTGGAGACTAGAGTGGGTTCAAAAGCTAAGAGGGCAAATCTTCTCCTCAGGCTATGAACTAGTCAAAGCTCCACCACCACCTCCTAGAGTCCCAGGACTCTAAACTACGTATCTATTTTCTTTATATTATGTAAAAGGTCTGTATACCTTACTTTTGTAATCATTGATGTATTTGGTTTTCAATCGTTCTTAATATATATAAGTTATATTCTATTTTTAAAACTTAGGTTTAATAGTTGGACATGAAGGACATGAATGCATTTATATGATCTATCATTTGTCTAAATATTTCTGGCTTTAAAAATATAAATTCAAAAGTCACAAATCTAAACAATAAATAATATGTTGTCAGCAAAATAGCATCACCCGAGACGAGACTGTAGAAGAAGAAGAGGAAGGCACAATCCCGTAGCGCCATGGCAAGAGAACTTCCAAAGATGACTGATATCCCATCTTCCATAACTCCCGAGGTTTCCACTATAACTCCTCCCCATTCTTAGGTTGATTCCAATAATCAACTGGCACCACAACAAAAGGCTAAACTGAAAAAGATAATGGAAGATTTCATGACCTAACATGGAGCATCTTCCCCATCCTCTTCCTTAATTCCCCCACCGACACAAGTCCATATATTTGTCCTTCTTCAGAGTCAGGGACAAACTTCCATAGAATTAGAGAAGGTACTCCATGAGTACTTGAACACTCCAGGAGGTTCCCTAAACCTTCCCCAATATTCATCCGTCGAAGCTTTACTAAAACAATCCCAAAATTCAAATTCTTCAATAAACCCAAAAAAAACCTCCTATCTTTACCACTACCCCCAACCTCATCTCCACCAAGTTTCAAAATGTGGAGGAGTGCACGGAATGGAAAAGGGAAAAGGAGTCTTAGTAACTTCCCACTCAGATCAGACAAAGTCCAGAATAACCAAGATGGCTAGTGAGATTGAACTCTTGAAAGGGTGGCAGTTTCCATTAAACATGGATTTCAAAAATCTGTGTCTATACCTAGGGGATAATTTGCTAAGTAATTTCTAGATGCTTGACATGGAAAAATACGACGGCATAGGGTGTCCTAAAATGCACTTGAGAATGTACTATAATACCATATTCTAGTGGGGACAAGATGACAGAGTCTTGGTACAGATGTTTCTAAGAATTCTAGAGAAGGATGCAACCAAGTGGCTCGCAGGTCAAGATAAGAGAGATATGGGTACCTGGAGAACCTTGACCAGGGCCTTCCTTGAACATTTCCAATTCAACTTAGAAATGTTACCCATCCGAGAAGAAATTGAGGGGATACACCCCTAAGATAATGAAGGGATTAAGGACTATGCCTACAGATGGAGGCAGAGGACATCCAACCTGAAACACCCAATATTAGAGGAAGACATGATATCCACATTCCTAAAGACCTTGGACCCAATATACCATTTGATGTTTCTCACTGCATCCATCAACAATTTTGCCGATGTGATCAACAAAGCCACCCGTGTCCAGCTAGCCATCAAGGCATGCCTTGTCACAGAAGCAGCAACAATCTCCCCACATACAAACAGAGCAGCTCCAAGAAAAGCCATAGTGACTCGCCCTAAGAGCAATACTATGCAGATGATTGAAATACCCCTACCCATTTAGAGTAATGGGTACCGCCATCAACAAGCAACAAACTTTCCAACAATAGTCTCACTCCCTACAGAGGCACAGTCAAAGCTGCAACCCAAGTTTATGACTATCCCATTTGAGGAAAGAGGGAAGAGAAGATTCACCCCTGCCTTATTTATACAAGTATGTTATGGACTATCTTGTGAGTAAGGGGCTCTTACAACTTTTAGAGCCAAAATCCCCTTTAAGCCCTTTTCCTCTTAGGTATAATGCCACAGAACATTGCCCATTTCACCAAACACCAGGTCATTCCATAGACAGGTATTTTACCTTCAAACATTACATTCAAGATCTCATAGATGAAATGAAGGTATCTTTTGGTCCTCCATCAAACAACTCACCCAATTCCAACATCCTTCAAAACCCCTTTCCACCTCACCCTCCATCTAAGGGAACTAATACGATAGAGGTAGGGAGCCAAACCTTCAACCCTGCAAGCTTCATCACCAGAATTGGTGATGAAAAACCCATTATAATCCTCCGAAAAGAAGACCATGTGCTATACCTCGACCCTATTGACCCCACTGACCTTGCTATAGAAGAAATACTATCCCTGTGGGAGACCCCAGAAGAACCACTCTCACTGCTTCGTCCGGATAATGAGCTAGAGGCTCCGGTCATGGAAGCTCCCATCAGAGCAGAACCCCTAACCTGCTACTCTCCATATACTTAAACCTACTACATCCCTTTGCCAACATCAGAGCCTATCCCACCATCCTTTTATACCTTCCCATCTCATACCCTTTATCAACCACCATCCACAAATATGCCCCTATCATAAACATTCCCCCACTACCCGCAGAAACACATGAGTACAACAAAGTCCCTTATAACTATGAAGAGGGGGTAGGAGAATCTTCTCTGAGTCTATCAACAGAAGAAATGGAAAATCTCATGGGTCTTATCACCCAGTTAGGCAGAATCATGAAACCAACCATCACCAATCTGCGTCAGGATTCTGTTCAAGTTAAAGGAAAAAAAGGGTTAGAGCCAGAAAGGACAACACAACAAGAGAAAGAACAAAAATCAGTAGAACATAAGAGAATCAGCGAAGAAGAAGAAAATAAAGAAAATGAGATATTCGAGACCACGATCCAGAGGTCTCACTTATTCTTGGTGGAGCAATTGGCCAAAACTCAGGCCAATATTTCTATCTTAGGGCTTCTAGTCACATCAGCCCCTCACAGAGACAGATTCTTCAACATCTTCAGGAAAACTTTTATTGATGCTACAATAACCCCATATCGGCTAGAAAGTATGGTTGGGTAGGTAGCTATCCGTTAGGTCATTACCTTTACAGAAAAGGAAATCCCGGAAGGGAATATGCACAACCGGGCATTGTACATTTCAGCCTGTCATCAAGACATGTGAATCCCCTTGATTTTGGTAGATAATGGATCTGCAATGAACATATGCACCGCAGCCACCCTGGAATCCCTCTTCATCCCAATACAAAGTCTCCGTCCAAATTCATGTGACATCAAAGCCTTGGACAACACTATAAGGCAAGGTCAGGGCAAGACTGACATACCCCTCATCATGGAGGGAAAAATGTTCAATGTACGCTTCCAAGTGCTTGATATCCCATCATCATTCACCATGTTATTGGGTAAACCCTAGATACACTAAGCCGGGGTTGTACCCTCATCTCTTCACCAAAAGGTTAAATTCATTATAGGAGATGAAGTAGTAACCCTAACAGCAGACAAGGATGTACTCACCACAGCCGGCCAGAGGGTATTGCAGGTGTAGAATCTCCAAGAACCTAAAACCTATACCTCCTATCAATTTGAGATGGTTGGCACTAAGGAGGAAGTAGAGCAACAGAAAAAGAAAGATGAGATCCTTCCCCCAAAGTTCAGGATGATGACCAAGATGAGGTTTAATCCAAACAAAGGCTTGGGAAAATATCTATAAGGTAGAAGAGAACCAGTAAAGGCAGTCTGCAAACACTCTCGGACAGGCCTGGGTTTTAAACCAAAGCTTAAGCATTGGGGTAAGAAATAGAAGAGGGTCAGTTTCTAGATCCCTGAGAAAACCTCCATGACCCTAGACTATCCAGAAGACCTCAACCTTGAAGAAATCCAAGACCTCGTTCCTCCATGGGCAACATCGGAAGTCAGCCCAGAAAACTCATATGAAGCAACTCCTTTGTTTATCCCTCCTCTCAAAAATTTCTAGTTATCAGACAACCAAAGCCAAGTTCAAGAATTCTATCCACCCGCAAAACATTCCGATTCATGTCAGCATATTCCTTCATTCAGCACTTTACCATTTGTCCCTGAGATTGGTAAGAGTTCCACTCCCACCACCTCAGAAAATAGGGAAGATAACCTAATCTCTTTAAGCCTACTCTCCCTGTCGTGTGATGTCAAGGAGGTCCTCCAACAGTTAATTTTCAATGGAGAGTTGGATTTAAATGAGATCAACCTCACCCAAGTCACCCAGCATGAAGATGGAAGTCTATAAAGCATCCTAGAGCAGCCTAGGCTCATGGAAGAAATCTCAAATTTGGACCAGGTTGGTTGTTGAGAATCAGCACTGAAGCACAGTCATTACTCTTCTTGTACATAGTTTTAGTTTTTCTTTCACCCTTGTAAAAGAACTACATATGACTTGATCCCTACCAACACAAATGTCAAAAACATTCGACCAATGCACATGTAAAGGGTATGTAGGCAACCTAAGAGACAACTTCAGGTCCAATAATTTTTCAAAAGACTTTTGTTTCCACTTTTGTTCATAACTCTTGTAAACAAGACTACATGTGGCTTGATCCTGCTAGACCAAAAAAATTTTAGCATTCGACCAATGCCAGAAAAGGTCAAGTATGTAGGTAACCTGAGAAGTAACTTCAGGTTCAGCTGCTTGTCAAAAAATATACATATATGTCATCCCTAAAAGACCAAGAACTACGTATAGCTTGATCCTGACTGACCCCTCTTTCTTGGATTTACTACATGCAAAACAAAAAATGTCAGGTATGTAGGCATCCCAGAAGAAATTATGAGATCAGCTGCTTTCATTTTTGGGGTAATAATACCCCTTCTTCGTTTATACTTTATTAAATTTTTTCCTTCGTACAAACTACTCAAGAAGAGTACGATTACAATGATGAGGAGTCGATGCCACAAGTAAACATTGAGGCCTTCAAACGTCAAGAAAATAAGACTCTTCCCCTAGCAGACAACCTGTAAGAGATAAATCTAGGGTCTAAAACTTTTCCCAAAATAGTGAAAATTGTGGCCCCCAGTACTTTGAAACTCGGACATGATCTTGTATGTTTACTCTAAGAATTTATTGACATTTTTGCATAGACCTATGAGGACATGCCCGATCTTGACATCGACCTTGTTGTTCATAAACTTCCCACTGACCCAACCATATCCCCCATCAAACAAAAACCTAGGCGTCTTCAACCAGAATGGTCCCTCAAACTTAAAGAAGAAATCCAAAAACAACTTGACACAGGTTTCCTACTCTCTGTTTCATACCCCTAGTGGCTAGCAAACATTGTCCATGTCCCAAAAAAGATGGAAAGGTCTGCATGTGCATTGATTACCATGACTTGAACAAAGCCAGCCCTAAAGACGACTTCCTTTTGCTTCACATCGATGTTTTGATTAACAGTACAGCAAGCCATGAAAAGATATCATTCATGGATGGTTATTCTGAATATAACCAAATCAAGATGGCAGTCGAAGACAGAGAGAAGACAGCAATCACTACCCCTTGGGGCACCTTCTGTTACAGAGTGATGCCTTTTAGTCTTAAAAATGTTGGGGCAACCTACCAAAGAACCATGACTGCCCTCTTCCATGACAATATACACAAAGAAATTGAGGTACATGTAGATGACATGATTGTCAAGTCTTGCCATTGCCAAGATCATCTGAGACATCTATGGAAGTTGTTTGTCAGGCTGAGATGGTTTAAGCTGAAGTTAAACCCAAATAAATGTATCTTCGGAGCTTCACAGGGAAAGTTGTTAGGTTTCATCATCAGTTAGAGAGGCATAGAAGTAGATCCAACCAAAGCCAAGGTCATCATTAATATGCCAGCTCCACACACTGAAAAGGAGGTACACAATTTTTTGGGCCACATTTAATACATCAGTAGATTCATTGCCCAACAAACTCCCATTTGTGAACCTATCTTCAAACTCATGAGGAAGAATTCTCCAATTAAGTGGAACAGTGATTGCTAGTTTGCATTTGATAAAATCAAGAACTATTTGTTGAGTCCACCAGTGCTTGTTTCTCCAGAACCAAACTGACCATTAATTATGTATCTGATGGTACACGATAACTCCATGGGTTGTTTAGGGCAACACGGTAAATCAGGAAAGAAAGAGCAAGCCATCTACTACCTAAGCAAGCATTTCATCAATTATGAACCAAATACACTCCTCTAGAGAAAACATATCTTGCTTTAGTACATGCAACCAAGAGATTGCAACATTACTTCTTGTCATACAAAGTGTTTCTAATCTCTCGAATGGATCCCATCAAATATTTGTTCGAGAAACCAGCCACAACAGGAAGAAGGGCTAGATAGCTCATGATGATGTCAGAATTTGACATATCTTTCATCCCACAAAAACAAATCAAGGGGCAAGCCATTGCAGACTTTCTGGCTAACAGTCTAGTAGATGACACCCTGTCTACCAGTCTTGATTTTCCAGATGAGTAGGTATTGTATATTGAAGTGGAGATGACCAAGCTAGCAAGATGGAAAATGTGTTTTGATGGAGCAGTCAATCAGAAAGGAAACGGAGTTGGAATAGTACTCATATCTCCCATAAATGCCATCATTCCTATTTCTATCCTTCTATGTTACCCATGCACCAACAACATTGTAGAATATGAAGCATGTATCATCAGCCTAAAAGCTGCTATTGACTTGGGTATCACAGA
>JAOXJP010229272.1:0-10979 GCA_025762735.1 Platanus orientalis | reverse complement strand
GCTGAACCATGTCAACTATGAGCAATTTTCTCATTATCTCTTTTTTAGATAATGTGTGTAATATGTGATTCCATCTCATGTATTTGTTGTACACTAACTCTTCTATGGTTTGGCAATGAAGGATAACAGCTCATATGTACGCACTTACTCTTTATTGTATTTTATTTTGCTTATTTTATTTATTTTTCATTATGCAATGTATTAGGTAGATGCATAATTTTTTAATTAGACTTAGATAACATGTTTTCCATAGACACATATGCACACTTGCACAAATTAGTTAGGGTAAAGAACTTGCACAAGCATAACACTCTTTCCAAAATTAGACACACTCTTTTACACACCACACATAAAAATTAGACCCTAGTGTTGAACCGGTCTAAGTAGGTAAACCGCACATGCGGGTGGACCAAGGTGCCTAACACCTTCCTTGGTCCATAATCGAACCACTTACCCAGAATCCCTGAGTCAACCAGTTTAAAAATGGAGTCAGACATTTCAAAAGAATTTAAAAATTAAATTATTTTATTTTCCAAACATAGATGTCCAGTCACATCTTTAAAAAGGCTGGTGGCGACTCCAAACCATCGTGAGTTAGGCCCATGATGAGTGGATCACTTTTCTAAGAGGTCCACCCGTCATGCAAAAACCAAGGCCCACAATGTGCTCAAACCAAGATTGGTTTACAACTTACAAAATGGTGAATGATGGTACAATTTTAATTGGGAATAATATTCCTTGTAAGACTATAGGGATTGAAACAGTCCGGATCAAGATGCATGATGAGATTGGTAGAACCGTGACTGATGTTTGGCACGTACCATAATTGAAGAAAAACCTTATTTCTTTGGGCGCTCTTGACTCCAATGATCACAGGTGTACTATAAAAGGTGAAGTTTTGAGAGTGTTAAAAGGTGTTTTGGTGGTTATAAGGGGATAGAGGAATGGTAATTCGTATGTACTTCAGGGAAGCACGATTTTAGGTACAATTGTTGTTTCATCATTGATCGATTCAGATTTTGACATTACTCACTTTTGACATATGCGATTAGGCCATATGAATGATAGGGGTATGACAGAGTTAAGTAAGAAAGGTTGTTTGATGTTTAGAGAACAGGGAAGTTGGACTTTCATGAGCATTGTGTCTTTGGGAAGCATGATAGGGTGAAGTTCAGTTTGGTTGTTCACATGACCAAGAATATAGTGGATTACATCCACTCTGATCTTTAGGCCCATCTTGGGTTACTTTAAAAGGTGGTTTTCGTTAATTTTTTTACTTTCATTGATGATTACTCAAGGAAGGTCTGTGTATTTACTTTGAAGCATAAGGATGAAGTTTCTCTCAATTTCAAGTGATGAAAAGTTATGATGAAGAAGCAGATAGGAAAAAAGATCAAGAGATTAAAGATTAATAATGATTTGGAGCTTTGTTTAGGTGAGTTTAATAGGTTCTGCAAAGATGAGCCAATTGTAAGATATCACATAGTTAGACACATGCCGCAGCACAATGGTGTGACAAAATGCATGAATATGACACTCCTTGAGAGAGCTCATTGTATGCTCCCTAATGTTGGACTTGGAAAAGAATTTTGGACTGAGACAATTTCTACAGCTTGCTACTTGGTGAACATGTCTCCATCAAATGCTATTGAGTGTAAGACGCCTGTGGAGGTATGATTTGACACTCCTACAAATTATTCTAAGTTGAGGATATTTGGTTTTCCTGTTTACACTCATGTCAATGAAGGTAAGTTTAAACCTAGACCTAAGAAGTGTATTTTCCTGGATTATGTATCTGAAGTAAAGGGATACAAGTTGTAGTGTCCTAATCCTAAGTCACCCAATGTTCTTATTAATAGGGACGTGACTTTTGATGATCTACTAGCTTAACTAATAAAAGGAAAATGTTGATGCAAAATAAGAACGTAGTGTCAATGAATAGGTGGAGCTTGAGTATGATATTATAGGGAAGAAACAAGATGACACTCTTGTTCAATCCATTGAGGAAGATGAGCAAGATCCTAGTGAGGATGAGGGGAATAATAGTATACTATTGTTTGTTATTAGGCGAGAGAGGCAAAAGATTATACCACCTCAGAGGTATATTAGCTATGCAGAGATGGTTTCTAATGCGTTGTCTGTGGTAGACATTGTTGAGTGTTAGGAGCCTTTTACATATCTTGAAGTTGTCATAAGCATTGAGTCTGCACAGTGGGTAATTGCAATGAATGAGGAGATTTAATCTTTCCATAAGAATCAAACATGAGAGCTAGTAAAATTGCATATAAAAAAGAGGATTATTGGCTACAAATGGGTTTACAAGAAGAAAGAAGGAATGCCAGTGTTGATGATGTAAAGTATAAGGCATACTTAGTTACAAAGGGTTATGGTCAAAAAGAGGGTGTGGACTTCAATGAGGTATTGTCACCAGTTGTGAAACATAGTTCTATACGTGTGTTGCTTTCCATGGTGACTATGTTTAACGTAGAACTAGAGTAACTTGATGTTAAGACGTCATTTTTACATAGTGAGCTTGAGGAACAGGTTTACATGCATCAGCCAAAGGGGTTTAATGTCTTAAGTAAAGAAGACTATGTTTTCTTGTTGAAAAAGTCTTTGTATGACTTGAAACAATCACTTAGACAGTGTTATAAGCAATTGATACTTTTATGCTTGCACATGACTTCTCTAGAAATCAACATGATAGTTGTATTTACTTTTGATAGTTTATAGATGGTTCTTTGGTGTACTTGTCAATATATGTTGATGGCATGCTTATTATTACCAAAGACAGGTTTAAAATCAACAAGTTAAGAACTCAACTTAATGGGGAGTTTGAGATGAAAGATTTTGGGGTAACAAAGAAGATTTTAGACATGGAGATTCACAAAGATAGGAAGGCAGAAAAATTGTAATTATCTCAGAAGAACTGCTTTAAGAAAGTACTTGAACGCTTTATAATGCAAGATTCTAAGCATGTGGGTACTCCACTTGCACATCACTTTAAACTTTTTGTAGACTTGTCATCGTAGAGTAAGGAGCAGAAGGAGTACATGTCTCTCGTTTCATATGCTAGTGCAGTTGGGAGTCTCATATATGGTATAGTTTGCACTCGTCGTGACATTTTATATGTTGTTGGTGTTGTGAATATGTATATGGAATATCTAGGGAAAGCATATTGGCAGACATTGAAATGGATACTTTGGTATTTGAGAGACACTATAGACGTTGGATTGGTGTTTGACAAAATAGGTGGACCTAATGGTTGTGCAGTTGGATTTGTGGATTTTGATTATGTAAGTGCTCATGATAATAGAAGATCTTTGACAAGTTATGTCTTCACTCTCTTTAGTTGTGCAGTGAGTTGAAAAGCTTATTATAGGTTACCATTGCTTTGTCAACTACTGAGGTAGATTACATGACAATGACTGAGGTAGTGAATGAGACTATTTGGTTGAGTGGCTTACTTGGCGAGCTAGGTCTGGAGCACGGCTTGATTATTGTGCATTGTACAATCAAAGCACTATACATTTGATTAAAAATTAGATGTATCACAAGAGGACCAAACACATTGACGACATATATCACTTTATACATAAAATTGTTTTACAGGGCTAGATCATTGTTAGGAAGATTGGCACAGATGATAATCCAGAAGACATGATGACCAAGTCACCTTTAGTGTTTAAGTATTGCTTGGACTTGATTGGTGTTTGCAATATCTAGAGTTATCCTTCGGGGTTTCGTGGAGAAGATGGGAGTAGAGGTTATGTAGCCTTGGTGGATTTATAGCCAAAATGGAGATTTGTTGGGTTAATGTCTTGAATTGAACATGAGATGTAATCCGGATAATGATCTAGAGAAAAACTCAAATATGATCCGCAATTTTTCACCTACATTTATGATCCGATTTGGGGTCTAGATCTGACCCACAGAGATTAAGGTTTTGGGGGTTCCTATGCTGGCTACACTGTTCATTCTAATATCTGTTTTCAATCATAGTGAAAATCTCTCTCACCGTTTTCGCCCATGGACATAGGCTTTAAGCTAAACCACGTAAATCATCTTCGTCTTTGTGTGATTGATGTTTGCATTATTTTCTTTCTCCTAGTTGGTTACATATGATCCCAAATCTAGTTTTTCCGTACAACATAAGTTGTGTATTAAAAAATGTTATCTTAGTATTGTTATTTCAATATTCTACATACATGTGCACGACACTATAAAATATAAAAATACTTGAATGAAAATACTTACCTGACTCGGATGACCAAACCTTCACTTAAATATATCAAGGCTAGTGTTTAACACTATGTCCTTAAGACAGATTCATCCCTCGCATTGGTGCTAATGGTCAATTCGAATGTCTGCCTCCCAGGATACAATGATCTTTTACACACAGAAGCAGCACTACAATTTGTGTGTCTGACGAACTAACTTGTGTTGTACTTCTCTCTTACACTAACACTGACATGGATGCACTATGAGACACTAATAGCTTGACCGAAAATTGAATTAATGAAATGATGGAGGGACCTCTTATTTATAGATTTTTCGTGTCTGTTCAGAATATGTATAAGGACACAACCTTTGATTTCAAACAGTCACAAATGACCAATAGTTGCAATCTAGTAGCTACCTACACATCTGTACGGAATAAACATGTGTGAAAGGGGATGATTTAAGAGACACCACATGTGTTAATAGGTGTGATTTAATAGCCACCTATGTGTCTATTTGGTCCAACAATTTCTAAGGGCATAGTTGTAAGATCGTACGAATAGACACACCCCCACAAGGGCAAAACTGTAAAACCTGTTCAAGGAGACATGTCCCCACAAGTGTAACTAATTCTGGGAGAAAGCAAAAAGAAAAATATTAATAAAAATATATTTATTTATTTTTCTTATTGACCCAACCGAACCCAACCCAGCTCGGTTTGGTTTGGCACAAGTGTGTGTGTGCTTAATTATAGGCCTAACCCATGTTGGCTAGGTCCTTCCCCCATTCACAAAACAGCGATGCCCCTTGGGGCCCAAACTTATGTTCAACATTAGTGTGTATGAACACACATAAATTTCTGGGCTAGTCTATGTGGGACTATTCAAATTTCACACTTCTACCAGTTTTACCAGTGATCAACTAGGCACTTTTGGAGACAATTTTTCATTCACCCATTGACAGTTTTAAGCATCCAACCATACGGAGTTGTTGTCCTCATTGAGGTGAATATAAACCCATGTAGACCCACCTTAAACAACATGTGGGTCCCACTTTATTTTGGCTCAAACATAGCCACCCGACCAAATTTTGCACAAAAAAATCTAGGTGTTTTCAAAACCATTTCCAACAGTCCCTTATATGAATGAAATTGTCTTACTAAATTGCAAATGAAATGCTACTACAGACACTGAGAGAGAGTACTTTTAGAAAGTCGTTGTATAAGGATAGGTAGCTTGTGGCTTTGAACCTTCATTTGTGAAAGACTATTGAATTTACTAGCTAACTAGTGAATGCGATGTCTTGAACTGTTGAGCTGTTTGTGTAAACCAAGACAATAGAATTCACATAGTTCCTTTCCAAATACAATTTGGTTCTCATGATTGTTTTCATTTTGGCCCTGAACACCGCCTGGTCTCATGAGTGTTTTAGAGAATTCAGCCTTATAATTTTCATTTGAAGCGGCCCCTTCACACTCACATATGTAATTCTTATTAAGAGTATCTTGTTATACTCCACTTGGATTTCCAGATATAAGAATTATTAAAAGCATAGCTTACCCTAATCTTCATTGTAGATATCACTATTTTCTCATAGGAATGGGTAGGAGAAGTTTTCTCCGTAGTGATCGTAGTAACACTACGAAGTCACACACAATTCAGTTACCCCTTTGAACCTAGATCTTGGGATCTCCAGTCAACTAGGCTAGGTTGCCATTATGATGACTTTTCAAACATATGCTTTAAACCCATTCCCTTCAATACGTAATATACTTGATCTTTAGTCAAACCTTTAGTTAACATATCCACAATATTCTCCTTTGACTTTATGTAATTAATGGAAATAATTTTATTTGAGATCAACTGCTTTATTGTATTGTGTTTACGACGAATATGTCAAGACTTATCATTATATATATGAGTTTATGCCTTACCAATTGCTGATTGGCTATCACAATGTATACATATTGCAAGCACAGGTTTCGACCACATTAGAATATCTTTTAAGAAATGACGAAGCCACTCTGCTTCTTCTTCTGTTTTATCCAACGTGATAAATTCAGATTTCATTGTAGACTTAGCAATGCAAGTTTGTTTGGATGACTTCCAAGATACAACTGCACCACCAAGTGTAAAGACATATCCACTTGTAGATTTTGTCTTTTGAGTCAGATATCCAGTTTGCATCACTGTACCCTTCTAGTATAGTAGAATACTTGGTGTAATGCAATCCATAGTTTATGGTGTATTTTAAATACCTTAGTACCCTAACTAATGCCTTCCAATGGTCCGCCCCTAGGTTAATAGTGTATTTACTCAACTTGCTTACAACATGTGCTATATTCGGTCGAGTGCAGTTCATTATATATATTAAACTGTCTATTATTCTAGAATACTCTAGTTGAGATATGCCTTCGCCTTTATTTTTAACCAGATGAAGATTCACATCTACAAGTATTTTTGTAGGACTGTTATCATAATTTTTGAATTTCTTAAATACTTTCTTAATGTAATGAAATTGAGACAAAACAAGTCCTTCAGATGTTCTAGTAATCTTTATCCTAGTATCACATCTGCAACACCTAAATCTTTCATATCAAATTAACTAGTTAACATTTTTTGGTAGCCTTAATAATATCATTATTGCTACTTATGATGAGCATTTCATCAACATAGAGACAAACAATGACATGACCATTTGTGGTATCTTTAACATACACACATTTGTCACATTCGTTAATTCGAAATCCATTGACATCATTACATTGCCAAATTTTTCATGCCATTGTTTTGGAGCTTGTTTTAATCCATAAAGCAATTTAACAAGCTTACACATTTTATTTTCTTTTACAAGAACAATAAACCTTTCTGATTATTCCATGTAAATTTTCTCATGCAATTCACCATTCAAGAATGCAATTTTAACATTCATTTGATGTATTTCTAGATTATGCAATGTTATAATTTATATTAACATACGAATGGATGTTATTCTTGTTACTGGTGAATATGTATCAAAATAGTCCACACCCTCATTTTGCTTGTATCCCTTGACAACAAGTATAGCCTTATATTTGTAAATTGATCAATCTGCTTTCAACTTCCTCTTGAATATCCATTTATATCCAAGAGGTTTACTACCTGGTGGTAGATTCACCAATTCTCATGTATGGTTTTGTAATATGGAATCAATTTCACTATTGATAGCCTCTTTCCATAGTGGTGTCTCAGGAGTAGACACTGCTTCCTTAAAGCTTTGAGGCTCATTTTCTAATAAATGAATTAGAAAATTTGGACCAAATCATTTTGACATTTTTATCCTTTTTCTATGTCTTGGTTCAACATCATCTCTTTCTTGTGAGTTGTTAGACATAGTTTCATAAGATCTTTTAGGAGATCTTGACTCTTGTACATTATTACAAAGAAATATTTGTTCAAAAAATAATGCATTCCTAGATTTAATAATACTATATTAATTTTTATATCAGGAATATCAAATTTATGAACATGAAATCGATATGTACTACTGTTATGAGCATAACCAATAAATATGTCATCAACTGTTTTAGGTACAATCTTAATCTTTTTAGGGATAAAGACCATCATTTTTGCTAAACACCCCCACACTCTTAAGAATTTATAAGGAGTTTGACATTTCCATAATTCATAAGGTGTCTTATTTGTTTTCTTATGGAGTAGCTTATTGAGAATGTAAGTTGCGAAAAGAATTGCTTCTCCCCACAAATTTTGAGGTAAACCAGAACTGATCAACATCGCATTCATCATTTCTTTTAAGGTTTTATTTTTCAGTTCAACAACTCCGTTTTGTTGAGGATAATAAGGTGCGGTGGTTGGATGAATAATACCATATTGGGCATAGAACTCACCAAATGGTGATTCATATTCACCGCCTTTATCACTTCTTAGAATCTTAATCTTTTTATTGAGTTGATTTTCAACCTCTATTTATAATGTACAAACATTTCTAAGGCATCTTCCTTACTCCTTAACAAATATATATGACATTATCTTGTGCAATCATCTATAAAAGTAATAAAATATTTTTTACTACCTCTAGCTTGAACAAATTTTAAATTACAAATATCACTGTGAATTAATTCCAGAGGTTCAGTACTTCTTTCAATAGTACTAAAATGTGATCTGGTTAATTTTGCTTCCACACATATGATCTAAATCAATTTCAAACTTAGGTAGAAGTTCTAAATTAACTAATCTACGTATAGTATTAAAATTTACGTGTCCTAGTCTGCAATGCCAAACATCGGACAATTCAAGCATATAAACAAAAGAAGAAATTTTATTAATGTTGGGCGGCTTTCTTACTAAAGTTTTTTTTATCATTGCACTTGCGACAATCCTTAGCACAATGCCTAGATTTATCGCACACAAAACATCTTCCTTTAAACTTCTTAGATATGCCACATTTAGGACCTAGGAATGGTCATTGACTGTCCTGCTTCCTTTTTTTCTTGTTGAATTTCTGTTCTACTACATTTGCCTTGGATTTGATGGTCTGATTCGGCAGCTTCCTTTCTAAACCGCGGTTATCTTTTTCAATTATTAATCTTATGATTAAGTATTCAAGGTGCATTTCCTTACGCTTGTGTTTCAAATAATTTCTGAAATCTTTCCAAGATGGCAGTAATTTTTCAATTATTGTTGTCACCTGAAAAGAATCACTTACAGACAATCCGTCTTTGACATAAATTTCATGCAAATTAGTTGAAGGTCTTGCACTTGACTCATAACAGATTTCGAATCCACCATTTTATACTCAAGAAATCTGCTTACAATGTATTTCTTCATTCCAACATCTTCCGCTTTGTATTTCTTATCCAAGGAGTTCCATAACTCCTTTATAAAATTAATTAGATTGTACACATTGTATAATGTGTTGTCTAACCCATTCAAAATGTAGTTCTTACAGAGAAAGTCGGCATGTTTTCATGTGTCTACCGCAGCCACAACCTACTTGTCAGATTTATTCTTTTTGAGAGTGGATACAACTTCATAGAAAAACTTAGCCAAATTCAGCGTTGTAAGGTAAAACAACATCTTTTGTTGTCACCTCTTAAAGTTGGTACTGTTGAATTTCTCAGGCTTTTCTTCATGACTACTCGGAATGGGAGTTGTGACTGGCGCCACAGTGGGGGGTACAACTGTACTTGTATTACTGGTTGTCATTTCTGTTATATAAATATAAATAAAAGCTTACCTGAGATGAATGAGGAAAAGATATAAAAATAATGCATAAAGAATAATGAAATAACGAATCTATCTTAAAATTGTTATCTTCGTATTGTTATTTTAATATTCTATATACATGTGCACGACACTATAAAATATAAAAATACTTGAATGAAAATAATTACTTGACTTGTATGATCAAACATTCACTTAAATAGATCAAGGCTAGTGTTTAACACTATGTCCTTAAGACAGATTCGTCCCTCGCACTAGTGCTAACTATCAATTTGGACGTCTGCCTCACAGGATACAATGATCTTCCACACATAGAAATAGCACTACAATCTGTGTGTTGGTGAACCAACTTGTGTTGTACCTCTCTCTTACACTAACACTGATACAGATGCACTATGAGACACTAATAGCTTGACCGAAAATTGAATTAATGAAATGATGGAGGGACCTCTTATTTATATATTTTTCGTGTCTGTTCGGAATAGGTATAGAGACACAACCTTTGATTCTGAATAGTCACATTCAGGAAGAAAGCAAAAAGCAAAATATTAATAAAATTATATTTATTTAATTTTCTTATTAACCCAACCAGGCTCGGTCCATGTTGGCTAGGTCCTCCCCCATCCACAAAACAGCGGTGCCCTTTAGGGTCCAAACTTATGTTCAACATTAGTGTATATGAACACACATAAATTTATGGGCTAGTCCATGTTGGACTATTCAAATTTTACACTTTTACTGGTTTTACCAGTGATCAACTAGGCACATTTGGAGACAATTTCTCATTCACTCATTGACGGTTTAGAGCATCCAACCATACGGAATTGTTCTCCTCATTGAAGTGAACACAAACCTATGTGAACCCACCTTAAACGACATATGGGTCTCACTTTTATTTTGGCTCAAACATAATCACCCGATCAAATTTTGCAAAAAAAATCTGGGTGTTTTCAGAACCGTTTCCAACCAAAAAAAACATATAAATCATGGAAATTATTCATATTTTAACCAAAATTTTAAATGATTCTATGGTTATCGAAGTCAAATTATGAATTTATGCAGTGACATCATACGGGTATTTGGTTACATACTTGAGTACTTTATAATTTTTATTTATTTTTAGTAAAAGGAGTACTTTATAAATTTATGCAGTCCTTAACGATGGAATCTGTTAGCATGGAGCCCTCGTGAGTGAAAACACAAATCAAATTAGCTTAGTGGTTAATTTTGGGCTTCTGTCCTGGACATCCAGGAGGGTGTCTTACACACCAGGGGACACGACATGTGAAACAAAATCGGCGGAGTTAGACGAAATTTCAATGTTAGCAATGAATAGAGATATCCACACATAACGAAACACCTGAAATTAAAACAAAAAGCGAAATTTGGGGACGACCTACAACAGTAAACCTAAAAAGCTTCGGAAGCCATAACGTTAACGTCACTTTCAAAGATTTCAGAGAGTAAATCATCAATAAAGTAGGAATTGAACCCGACGTGAATCGAACACGCAACCTTCTGATCTGGAGTCAGACG
>JAOXJP010229271.1:0-10980 GCA_025762735.1 Platanus orientalis | reverse complement strand
CTTTAGGAGTTGTCACTTCACCCCCAAAAAGTGAATTGATTCCCCCCCTCTGTCTCGGCTCCTGAGCGTCACAGCGGGGGGCGGCACCTGCCAACTTAGTTTTCAGGTTGACCATTTTTTCTAACAGGTTGGGCTTGGAATAGGATTTCCCAATCCTACTGTAAAATTATAAATTGGTTGGGTCCGGGTCAGCCAGGCCAGACCCAACAAGTTGTTAATATCATATGTTATAAGCCTTCTTTTCCTCTTCCTCTTTAGGTAAATCTTAAGCATTTCTGACTTGCAAGCTTTTAATCCAAACTCAGGAAAAATGGTTAGTGTTATCCTATTATTTCAGTAAGAACCTTGGTTGGTTGGGTTGAATCTGGTTTGTCATGATGGCCAGCCACATTGAACCCAACCCAATTATTACTCAGGCCATATCATGTTGACATGAACCCGGATAAAAGAAAGGTTTTAGGGGGAATGGGAGTTGTGGTCGAGACAAGGATCGCCACACCTAGTTGTTTCCAACGTAAAACAATTCAAGACCAAGCACTTCCAGTCTTGCTTCAGCTGTCTAGACTGCCGGGTTGATTGGTTGGCTGGTTCAACCAAGTGGTCAACAATTTAACTCGGCTCTGATTGGGTTAGAAATCAAATGTGCCCATTATTTAACAGCCCTTCCCAGGCCATTATATTATGCTATTCTAATAAAAAAAACTAAAAGTGAAATCTTGAAAATGACTGAAAAAACCCTCCACTGATGACTAACCCCATAAAATTAGTAAGAGCATTCACCTCTAAAGAGTTGGGGCTACATTTTTCCTTGTAAAATCGAAGTTCACCTCTCTCCTCCTATCTTGCTTTCTCTTCGTAAGTTTTTGCATGGAGTACTGCCCTCTAGCCTCAACCTATGATTTGCTGCTTGGACATTCTCAAAATAAACTGATTTTATAGTGGCGGGCATGTGAAGCAGCCTTCTTACCCATGCCAAAGCCATTCCTTTCTTCCTCATTTTAGTTTTCTTAGCTATTAAGCTTAGAACATGTCTCCCTATATATTCTACTTGCTTAAACCCACGACACATTATACCTTGGATCATAACCATGCCATTAATCTACTCATCCGATTCGTCTGACGATGAACCGTCTTCTGGAGTAAGACTCTTTGGACGCCAAAGGCCACTACATGCCGTTCTCGGAGGAGGAACAGGTATTCTTTCTGTTGTTCTCATCTTTCTAAGACTAACCAGATGGGCCCATGACCTCACCCACGCTTGGATTCCAAACGATCTCAATTCTTCTTCATTTGTTAGCCGGTATTTTATAACCAAGAGTTCTATGTAGAATATGAAGAAAATTTCACACTTTTTCGTTATTAGATTTTGGAAATTTGTCTAGTTATCGATTAAACCTTATTGCTTAGGGGCATTTAACATGTAAATATTGTGATGAACTTTGAATAATATTGGCTGGCTTTGCAGTTGCGGACGTGTTGTTATGGAAGAAAAAGAACTTATCAGCTGCAAATTTAATTGCGTTCACCGTGATATGGTTTCTATTCGAGGTTGTCGAATACCACTTCGTCACACTTCTCTGCCACATGCTCATCACCATCATTCTCATCGTCTTCATTTGGTCCAATGGTGCATCGCTTTTTGACTGGTAACTTCCCTTCAATGGCGTTTAATCAGATTTACTGTTTAAGGACACCTAAATTTTATCCTAACTATTCCTATTCTAGAAAGCCAGCAAATTAATACGCATGGATGTTAACTCTGTACCATCATACAAACGCCATGAAGTGATCGAACCCAGCGGTGATGTCATGTGCACTGAATGGCAACTAATGGTTGCAACTTGCACTGCATCAGCACAGTTCTAACTCCATCAAATACAAGTCCAACTAAACAAAGTACTAAGTTCCCATAAGAAGAGATCAGTTGGGCCTAAGTGCCTTGTGAGGAGAAATACAAGGACTACCCAATAATGGTTTAGATATGAGTTATAAGTTCCCCCTATTAATTTCAAATTTTAGTTGTTTTAATTCATATTTTGTCTTCAGGAGACCTCCAAAGCTCCCTGATATAATCGTATCCGAGTCTGCATTTGAAGAGATTGCTTCAAGATTCCACAAGAAGCTGAACAGATTCTTGTCAATTCTCTATGACATAGCCTGCGGGAAGAACTTAAAGATATTTTTTTTGGTATCTGAATCTACTTCCTGTCCTTCATTCTACTTTAATTTTGAGTCACTACAATCACATTCCTACTATCTATGTTTTTTTTCAGGCAATGACTTCCCTCTGGATACTATCGATCATTGGAACCTATTTCAGCGCTCTTAATCTTCTATATCTTGGTAAGAAGCCATTGATTTATGTAATTTTATGGGATTTTCAGTTCAAGCCTAATTGAGTCCTATCTCATGTTGAACGTGTATCAAGGCTTTCTCTGCATCGCAACGCTGCCAGCATTATACGAGCAGTATGAGAATGAGGTGGAGCATCTTGCAAGCAAGGGACACAAGGATATAAAAAAAATTTACAAGAAAGTCGACTCCAATATTCTTAACAAGATTCCCAGAGGTCCAGTGAAGGGGAAGAAATTGAAATAAAATAGGGGTGCATGTCTGAATATTTGGTGAAAATTATGGGGTTTAAGATTCTTTTAAGAACTGCCGGTTGTTCATGTGGGTACTGAAGTGGAATCTCTGATCTTATTTGTAACTTTGAATGTAAAAGATCGGTAATAATAAAGAAATCTTTAATCATGGTTGGATGCTATTGCTGATGTTTGGTGTCTAAAAGTTTCTTCTATCTCAAGACTGGATTTGGAATTGCCTCACTTAAGATGA
This sequence comes from Platanus orientalis, assembly GCA_025762735.1. Classification (NCBI taxonomy): domain Eukaryota; kingdom Viridiplantae; phylum Streptophyta; class Magnoliopsida; order Proteales; family Platanaceae; genus Platanus; species Platanus orientalis. The sequence continues at coordinate 8,142 of JAOXJP010229271.1, read as the reverse complement.
CTTTCACAGCCATCAAGAGAGAAGAATTACACCAAAGATAAAATGGAATAATAATATGGATAACAGTAAGTAACAAATGCCTTACTTGAATTGATTCAATGGAGCTGTTTCATTGATCCAGGAACGCTCACTCGATAGCAAACAATTGATTACAAGATAACAATCTATACTACGTGTTCTAAATTACTCATGCTCCTAAAATAAATTAAATAACCAGATTGGATTGGTGATGATGCCCCTGATTCTCCTTTGTGTGCCATTTATACTATAGCAATCAGTTACGGCAAATTTTCGTCACTTCTAGTGCTTCAAATTAGTTTTTCTCTAGTAACTATTGTGGCTAACGTGTCAACTTCTTCTGGCTTCCATTACATGTCATTGGAATGGGATCAATCATGATCCATTTCCTTCTGCTTCGAGTAACTGAAGTCCATGTTCGGGACCTACGTTCGTTAGTTCCAACTCCTGGGACACGTGTCATCCATCTGACGCCATTTACACCTTTCACCTTTTTCACCCGAGGCACACTATGTGTTGCATTCGTGGTGGCTAGTTTTAAAAAAATGGGATCCACATGTTTTCTTTACGTTGGTTAAATTTGAAAATGGGTAACCAAATGCCCCCCTCTGCACACGTGTCTGGTTTGAACCTTAACCGGACACGTGTTTCCTGAAGCTTGATCCGGTTGATTCCACCTACTTTCCTTAAAAATTCTTCTTTCTTCTACACTATATCATTTTCTTCTCGTTTCTTGTTTTTCGCAAATCCCTTTCACTCTTCTTCCCTGATTCCAAATCTTCATTTCTTTCCTTCGAGCTATCCTTGCAGTTCCTCTTCTTTACGGATCAAGTAAAGCAAACAAAGCCCATTTCTGTCAATGAAGAAGGAGCAAGTGCACCTTCGAATTCCATAGTAGAAAAAGAACTGATTGATCTAGAAGTTTAGGATACCCCTATCCTGCAAACTTTTCAAAGAAAGCGAGGGTATGGGGCTTTTTTCCGCTTCTATCTTCATTGCAGTACCAGGGGTCAATAGTGTTAGTACTTCTTCCTCAAGTTTTGTTGGGATCTCTGAGCATGCTTTGGGACCGGTCTTCTATGCCGAGGCACACTTAGATCTACCTTATTATTTTCCAATTGATGTTGAGGGTTCTCCCTGGTGCCATCGCGAAACACTTCTTAAATAAAGAGACTAGGTAAATCGAATCATCATAGGTTCTTGGTATAAGACTGATAGAGATTGGTAGGCTTGGGTATCCAGGGTGTACACAGTCCATCACACCAAATGGGATCAGTTGGGGATCATAGAGGCTATTTTAGCATCCAAATGTAAGACTCCTTTCAACCAACCTCTTCTTGTTGCTTTCCTATATAACTTGTGACCAACTTGTTTCATCTGCCTGAAGGTAACATGACTACTACCATTGCTGATGTCTTTCACCTTCTCAATCTTTCCACCGATGGAGAAATTATTTATCTGAGCCAGTTGAGAAGGCCAAAAGTGAATTCCTATTTTCTTCCGATGAAACATTTTTGGTGTACACCACCTTCCTAGCCCTAGACAACAAAAAGCCTTAAACCACTATTCATTTTCAAGATGAGTGCACATTTTACTTATACTGGATATGTGAATTTCTACTTTATGCGCACTTCCTCCAAATGTATTAGTCTCAATTAAGCTCCCTTAGCCGTAGCTTTTCCCAAAGGGAAAAAGCTTCCCTTAGCCCCCTTTTTAGTGGTCACTTTGTATAGATGCCTTTATTCTCTAATCCAAGAACGGTTTTTCTCTTCTATAAATGGCCATCTATGGCTCCTTTTGATTTGGATTTATGCATACTTCAAGACTCTTCCTCCTTCCCCTTTGGCTTAGAAAAAACAACATCCATCGAGTTATGCCCAATACCGGTTAAAAGCTCGATATCTAAAGAATTCTTTCCCTTCATTTTGAAATTGTTTTTAAGAGATCATCGATCTTGCTAGAACTTGGCTAGATTACCGATTCACCCCTTTTTTCTAAAAATTGATTTGGTTTTCTCAAATATCGAATGTGGCCTTTCATTGTTGAGGCCTCCAACATACAAGCCTGTCGAACTTGGGGTAGCTATTTGTTAACCCAAAACTTAATCACTTTTAATGGAAAAACTCATGGGACTAAAGTTTATGCCCTTAACTCTTGGGACTGAAGTTTATGCCCTTAATCTTGTAGTTCGTCAATTCGGGATGGTACAACTTATTCCAAACCCTCCTGTATAGACTCTGAATTCTCCCTAGCACATGCAACCACCTATTCAAAAGAGTATTATAGCGGAGTTGGTTTCCTAAACAAAACATATTGATTCGTTCCAATTTTGATGCTTTCAGGAGAATCCTAGGTCTTCAATTCTTTATAACACTTGGTGGTCAACATATACTTATTATATTTCAAAACCCTTAGAATTAACTCTCAATTAGATATGTCCTTAATTTGATTTATAGGTGACATACTAAACATCCTCTACTGGTGAACAAGGTACTTTAGAATTGTGCGTCTACTAATTTCTTTGTCAAGTGTTCTTCCTTGATCATTCACGTGCTCTCTTCTTGTAGAGGTTGCTGCTGAGACTGAAGTTATTGCAAAGGACACACATATTTTACCATCAATTACACCAACTCCTGTATCACCTTCACCAACTTCATCAATGGCGAGGGTGTCTCTTGTACGAGCTTTAAATGAACAAGCAAGACAAATGGAATCTTCGGGGGATGCGACCTTAATAGAACTCGTGCAGATAGGCACTAAGATTTAGATAATTATTAAGAATAATAGGGAATCGGTTCAAGCCATAAAGAAATAAGGAGAGGAAAAGAAATGAGATCAGGGGGCTGCTCTTAAGACTAGGGAAGGTGCAAAGAAAGATGAGGCTTTAAAGAAGAAAGAGAACAAGAGAAAAATAGGAAGAAGAAGAAACATAAAGAAGACTTGGCATCATACAGAGATAAGAAATGGAGAAAGACGTAAGAAAGCTAAGACCTCGAGTTCAAGGGGAGAAAAAGAAAAAGAAGGAGAAGGCAAACAAGAGGAAGAAGAGCAGTTAGATGAAGAAGATAGAAGGAAACAAAGAGAGAAAGAAGAAAAATGGAAGACAGAAGAAAAATAACAAGAAGAGGTTAGGAAAAGTCCGATGAAGAAAAATAGAATAAGGATGAAAAGAAAAATAAAATCGAGGTAGAAATCCAGAAACAAGAAAATAAGGATAAAAATAGGAGTACAATAGAAGAGATGGAGAGATAGAAGATAGAGAAGAAGTAAAAACAAGGAAATAAGGAGAAAAAAATAAAAGAAAGAGAAAGACATCAAATCCATGACATGGAAGAGGAGTTAATAGGAATTAGTTAATAAATAGGGGTAGAGGAAGAAGAAGGTAGAGCATAGATCGAGGCCCAATGTCTCGAGGAAGAGAAAAAGACAGAAAAGATGGGTAGGGCCGAGGCAGAGCGCCTTAAAAGAGAGGAAATGTAGTAGCTACCAAGGAGGCCTTCATAGTCGAAGTAGAATGCAACAAAATATAAAAGATGCACTCAGACTCCAAACTAAACAAGAAAAAGAGAAAATAAGAAAAACTAAAGAATTGATCATTGAGGTTAAGGATGGTTGTCATACAGAAGAGGAAGAAGACAAAGAGAAGGTTGAAGAGGAGGAAGGAATAGACATGCTTGAGGTTGAATGCCTTGATGAGCTCGAGCAAGCCAATGAGGATGAACCTAGTGGGGCCCAATCTGTTCCAGATGTAGAGGAGAGTAAGGAACAGACTTTTGAGTGGATAGATGTAGATGAAGGCCAAGAGTGTGAGGCTTTCATCCCAAAGGATAAAGTAGCTGAGCCGGAGAATTGAGAAGAAGTCTTCCACAACATTAAATCAGGTGGAGGCTCCTTTGCTACTCTTGTCAAGACTCATCTAAAAGAAGCTCAGCCAATTATGGTGTTTTATATTTATTTTTTAGGACCTCTCATCTTTTCATTTATTCGTCATCATTTCATTATCATCACCCTCTTATGCCTTTGTGGCTGTAGGGAGCTTACAATCCTACCCTAGCTATAGCACCCTCAAGCAGGTCACCATCCTTACATCAACTCCTTTTTTAGGATAGATTAATCATTTCTTCAATCAGAAATTGAGCGAGCTTTAATTTATCAGCCTCAGAGGCTATCTCTAAACTTTCCAATGCCAAGCTCAATGTGGCATTGGCTAATTGAAGACCCTCTTTTGGCAAGACATTGAGGCCATACTTCCTGATCCTCTCTTGAATGTTTCCTTCTGATCTTCAATAGAGATCCTCATTTAAGATAGAACTCACCTATCGAAGGATTAGCGGTTTATGCTCAGACTGTTCTCATCTCATTTCCTTGAGGCTGCAAGGCAGTTAGAACTGAAGTAGAAGAGAGAGCAAGAGCTCCAAGAACTACAACTAAAATTTGAATGTCTAGCTACCACTCGAGATCAATTTAAGTAGAAAGTGGACACCTTGGTTGATGGCATCAATGCAAGGATTGAGAGAATGTAGGCATTAGAAGTTGAACTTCATGCCTTACAATCCGAGGCGTCCACAACTTAACATGAACTAGAGAAATTGCTAAATCAAGAAGCATCCATTAATGTTGACCTTGAGGAATGGCCTCACATTAAAGAATCTCTACAACAACATCGCAAGGAAGTCGACACTTATGCAACTGTAGTCAATGAGTGGTAGTCCATGCTCTTATCGTTTCTCAAGTTCAAGGATTGATTTTCATTATTTATTTATTTTTATGGCACGCTTAAACATTATTTATCCTTTTCATATATTTAAATTTAGTACCTTATATGCATGAACGAGGTATAGTGGCTTCTATAATTTTAGGTACTTTGCATTGATTTCTCTCACATGTTCATTACCATCAACATGTATTAGCTGATAAGCATTTCCATCAAGAACTTCACTAACCAAGTATGGCCCTTTCCATGTAGGAGACCACTTTTTGAAAGTTCTCCTAAAAGTAGGATAACTTTCCGAACCAAATCCCCCTCACTAAAAGACTTGTGCTTGACCCTTTTATTGTAAGCTCTTGCTATTTTCTAATTTTCTAAGAGAATTGAGTTTAACACCTCCTCTTGTGTCTCGTCAATATCATCGAGTTCAGCCATTATAGTGGAACAAAAATCAACATGACTTAACTTCTTCTATTGGGCCATCCTCAATGACTTCACAGTGATTTCCATAGGTAAACCAACACCATGACCATATACCACGGAGAAAAGAGTTGTTCCAATACTAAGTCTTTTGACATTCAATAAGCCCATACTACTTCAGACAACAACTCATCCCAATTTGAGGCATTACTTTTAATAATCTTCCTTAGGTTATTCTTGATGATTTTGTTTGTTGATTCCACCTGAACATTGGCTTAAGAATAATAGGTTGTCGTGTTTAAAATCTTAAACTCATAGTCGATTACAAAGGCTTGCACTCGAGACTTATTAATGACGTGCCCCAAAACCCATATCAGTAGGGCCATGAATTTCGGCACGTGACATTAACACCTTTCATTCAAATCTTCTATAGAGCTTATAGATTTTTCTTTTTCCTTTTCATTCACACGTAGTGGAATTATTCATCAATCACATTTTTCAAAAAATCCCATGACCATTCATCACATTTCCACAAGTCTGACTTGTATGTAAAATCTATAAACCATAACTTTCCAATGACACATAAACTTATATAATTATAAACCATAGTCTGATATTTCAATCCAAATAATCCATAAACATGTCCTAATATTCCAACAGTCTGACATAAATTAAACAATCAACTTAAAGTGAAATATCAAATCTAAACCTGAAATCCATTACTTTGCATTCCCTTAATCAAATTGAAATAAATAACTAAACTGAAATAAAATAAAGTCTCTAAACTAAATTAAAAGAATCAATGTCCCATGGCATAATCAAAACTCAACTATCTTTTCAATCCTTCTCATCTAAACTGTTACTCTGTGGTGCCAAATTTGGGTGAGCTTGACAAAATCAATAATAAAACGGTAAACTAAGGAAACATTGGATCAAGATTTAGCACGATTACAAACATGAAACATATACTTTTTATATTTACTAAACCATGTACAGAATAATATAATTCATAAATCAATCTTTTAAAATATTAAGCATGTTATAAAATTACAGTTTCATGTATAAAATAGAAAAACAATGCTAATCATATACTTTTAACATAAACAGAATGGTACAAAACATATATCATATCATACCCAGAAACGGAATAGAACATATATATGAAATTAAGCCAGTACATATAACAGTTTACACCAGTTAAACCCCAATGAGAAGGGTCAGTTCGCATCATATACTCGGTGAGGTGGATTGTTACTACTACTACTTATGTGGCTAGCAATGAGGATCCATAATAGTTTTCACCATATAGCCAGTGAGGTGGGTTCCGTCAATAAATCCCCTTGATGGGCAGGGTGCTTTGTTGTAGAACATATCATTTTCTTGCAGTTTCAATCAAAGCATATATTTTATATGAACAAAATTTAAAGATTCTTTACATTAACTAATTAAAAATAAGCGTTGTTGATGTATGTTAATCCCATGTTCAAATGTGTAGTGGTATGTGTCTTGTAAGTGTCATATGCTCTCACAAGATCAAGACATGAAGACAAGAAGGACCAAAGACTCGAAGAAGAGACCGACAACATCCTTGGTTTTGGTACACCAAGAAAAGTATAAAGCATGCATTGCATATTATTTCAATACCTTAAAATCAATAGAGATATGGTGATAGGTCTCTTACAAAATCCAAAGGAAAAAAGGTTCAAGGATAGACCCCTCACAATGCAAAAACCGTGTTCACAAAATCTATGAGCCATAATCAATTGCAAATCAAGCAATCGATTTCGGTGCAATCAGTTGCAAATCTCGCAATCGATTGTGAGCAAAATCTGGGACCAGATTGAGACTCCCGTTGCCAAAACCCATAGGCCATAATCGGTTGCAAAAACAGGTTTAGACCAAAATCCCCATACTCGAAATCAATTTGGGGTCAAGCAATCGATTGTGAGCCGTAATCGATTACGAGGAAAATTTTGGAACAAAATTGAAACATGATTTTCAAGGAGAGTTTTTCAAAATTTGAACTCTATTTTTTTTTTAATCTAAGGCTTCAAAATGTTGCCTGTTATAAAAGATTCTAATATAAAGGCCTTGGGTGCCCTTACTTCTATAAAAGGGAACTTTTCCCATTAGGGTAAATGATACCAACACTCCAAGCCACCAAGAGAAGGTTACAAAGTTTACTATATTGAGAGCTTCTCTTACTGAAAAAAACTCCATTACTCCACTGGTTTTGAGCTTGAATAGCTAACATCACACACTAGATTCACTCTTTCTTTCTCTCCTCTTAAATACTATTCTACTACTATTAAAGAGAATTTGTGGTGAGCCATTTCCTTAGACAAAACTCATATCTGGCTAAGCTCAAGGAGCACTAGAGCCAAGTACTTGGAGCTTGTGGATAGCTAAGGCAAACTAGCTCAACCAGGAGTACTCCACATTGAGCAACTAGCAACATCAACCAACTCATGGTAATATTTGCTTTACTTTGCATTCATTTGCATTCATTCTTACTATTGTTCTTACTTTGTTTCTATCAGAGACACCAGAAACTTGACTACCTTCGCTAGAGACACCGGAAGTAGTGCAGATTTGCTAGAGACACTAAGTGTTGTTGTTTAGCCTTCTTGTGAGCAAGTAATTATGTTTTGTATATTGACCTAGGTTATAATAGTACCTAAATGAAATATACCTAAGCTCGGTAGTGAGATTTAGAAGAGTGAATGTGGGCCCTAGTGCTGAACCACTATAAATCTCTTATTGTGGATTATGTGATTGCTTGTTTTTTTACTTGGATGTTCTCTACTACTCTTACATAGCACTTGTTTAACAAAATATTTTAGTAGATACTTTGGAGTACACACACACACTTGGGCTAAGTTTAAAAAGATTAAAATCAATCCCAAGATAAAATTTAAAAAATGGGTAAATTAATTTTGATATCCTATTCACCCCCTCTAGGATAACTTTAGAGTAATTTCAAGCGTAACAGAATA
>JAOXJP010229270.1:0-10980 GCA_025762735.1 Platanus orientalis | reverse complement strand
GTATATAGACATTTTTGCATGGACTTATGCAGACATGCCTAGATTGGACATAGACCTTCTCACCCATAAGCTCCCCACTAACCCATATATCCATCCTATCAAGCAAAATCCTATGCATCTACGACTAGAATGGTCCCTTGCCCTTAAAGAAGAAATACAAAAACAACTTGAAGTCGACTTTCTTTTATCTGTCCAATATCCCCATTTGTTAGCCAACATTGTCCATGTATCCAAGAAGGACAGTAAGGTCCGAATGTGTATTGACTACAGAGACTTGAACAAAGCTAGTCCCAAAGATGATTTCCCTTTACCCCACATTGATGTGCTTATTGACAATACTGCTAGACATAAGATGATATCCTTTATGGATGGGTTCTTTGGTTACAAATAGATTAAGATGGTCATGGAAGACCGAGAGAAGACTGCTTTCACCACCCCTTGGGGTACGTTCTACTACAAAGTCATGCCCTTCGGTTTAAAGAATGCAGGGGCAACTTATCAACGGGCCATGACTGCCCTTTTCAATGACATGATCCATCAAGAAATGGAAGTCTACATTGATGACATGATTGGAAATTCCCACCATCGAGAAGATCATTTGAAGCACATGTAGAAGTGGTTTTCCTGTTTAAGAAAGTACAAGTTGAATCCAAATAAGTGCATCTTTAGAGCCTCACATGAAAAGTTGTTAGGCTTCATTATTAGTGAAAGAGATATTGAAGTCAACCCCGCTAAAGCCAAAGCTATCATTGGAATGCCTACACCTTGCACAAAGAGAGATGTGTGTAGTTTCCTGGGCCATATCCAATACATCAGCCGGTTCATTACACAACTCACTCCCATTTGTGAGCCACTATTTAAATTACTGAGGAAGAATGTCCCAACTAAATGTAACGACGACCACCAAACTGCTTTTGATAAAATCAAGAAGTATCTACTAAGCCCACCTGTGTTATCTCTAGAGCCAAACTGACAGTTGATCCTATATTTAATAGTGCATGACAGTTCTATGGTATGTATACTGGGGCAACATGACAAGACAGGAAGAAAAGAGCAGGCTATTTACTTCCTAAGGAAACGTTTCATTGACTACGAAACCAGATTCACGCCTCTTGAGAAGACCTGCTTAGCTTTGGTGTATATTACCATGAGACTATGACATTACTTCCTTTCTTACAAAGTGTTCTTGATTTCTCAGATATATCCCATCAAGTATCTGTTTGAGAAACCTGTAACCACAGGAAGAACTACCCGTTGGCTCATGATCCTATCTGAATTCAACATCACTTATGTCTCACAAAAAGTTATCAAGGGACAAGCCATAGCTAACTTCCTAGCAGATGGACCAATAGACGAACCTTCGTGCCTAAGCTTCGACTTCCCAGATGAACATATACTTTGTGTTGAGGTTGAACTTAATAAGATTGTCAGATTGAAAATATGTTTTGATGGAGCCGCCAATTAGATAGGCTGTGGAGTTAGAGCTGTGCTCATTTCCCTTACTAGTGCCCTCATTCCAATTACTATAAGATTACATTTTCTATGCACCAACAACATAGCTGAGTATTAAGCCTGCATCATTGGTTTGAAAACAATGACTGACTTGGGCATTGATGATCTTGAAGTCTACAACGATTCTACACTAATCATCTTCCAAGCTACTAGAGATTGGTTCATCTGAGAAGAGAAATTCCTAAACTATCATGAGTGCTTGTAAATTCATTCCAAGAGCTTCGAATACTTAACTTTCAACTACATCGGTAGAAATAGGAATTAGTTTGCAGATGCCTTGGCTACATTAGCCTCAATGATTGACATCCCTCAAGGGGTAGAAATGAGACTGATTGAAATCGAGCAGAGAATTGAGTCGGCCTATTGTATTCAAATTGCAACCATTGACTTGAACAAGGAACCTTGGTTCCACAACATCAAAATTTATCTTGAAGATCAAACCCTACCCTCTATAGCTGCTAAGAATGATCAGCATGCTTTTCAAAGATTGGCAGCACAGTTTGTTATACATGGTGGAACTTTGTATAAGAAGTCCCCCATCATGTCCTTCTAAGATGTGTAGATGAGTCTAAGACCTTTACTATCATTGATGATAGTCACAGAGGAGAGTGCGGCCCACACATGAATGAGTTCATGCTTGTAAAGAAAATTCTCCGACTGGGTTACTACTGGTCAATGATGAAAATAGATTGTTGTAGTCATGTGAAGAAGTGCCACACTTGCCAATCTTATCCCAACATTATTAAGGCACCAGCTTCTGAGTTGCACAATTTGACTACTACCTGGCCATTTTCCATTTGCGGAATTGATGTGGTAGGACCCATTCCTAGGAAGGCAGCCAATGGACGCCTATACATTATCGTGGCTATTGACTACTTTACCAAATGGGTTGAGGCTGTATCTTTATCAGCAATCACAATGAACAACACAATCAGATTTGTATGGAGAGACATCATTTGCCTATATGGTGTTCCCAGCAAAATCATCACTGATAATGCAACTAATTTTGTCTGAAAAGATCTTGAACTACTACGCAAAAAGTTCAAAATTCACCACCATCAGTCTTCTCCATACAGACCACATATGAACGGAGTAGTACAAGTAGCCAACAAGAATCTCAAGAAGATCTTACAGAAAATGACTATTAACCACTCTAACTGGCATGAAATGTTTCCCTATGCACTTATGGCCTACAGAACATTAATTCGTACTTCAACAAGGGCAACTCCATATTCATTAGTCTATGGCATAGAAGCAGTCTTTCCAATTAAAGTGGAAATTCCAAGTCTCTGAATCTTAGCCTAGGCATAGATTCTAGAATCAGAATGGGCATAGGTCCGGCATGATCAGCTAAACCTTATTGATAAGAAGAGACTACATGCGATGATTAATGGACAAGCATTCTAGAGGCGCATGGCAATGGCTTTCAACAAGAGAGTTAGACCTAGGGATGTTGAAGAAGGAGACTTAGCTCTCAAAAAGGTCCTTCCTCATGAGCAAGCACCACGAGGGCAACCTCGACTAAATTACGAAGGACCTTTCATTGTCAAGAAGCTATCTGGTGGGGCATTACTTTTGAGAAATATGGACTAGAAAGACTTCCCCAGATTTGTAAACTTAGACTAATTCAAAAGATTCTTTGCTTAACTAATGTAAAGATGACTTATGCTGAAAACCTTGAAATGAGAAGGCCTTGAATGGTCATTTTCCTAAACATATTCCTATTCATTTATTCTTGCACCTCCAAAATCATGATTGTTCTTACATGCAAATCTGGAATAAAAGAATCAATGGTTCAAAAAAAAAAAGGGGGGGGGAACAACAAAAGAAAAAAAAACAAAGAAAAAGAAGCTTATAAAGAACCATGATTTTCTTCAAAAACATACATGGATTTTGTATAGAACCATGATTTCCTTCAAAGCATGGAGAACTTATAAGGAACCATGATTTCCTTCAAAGCATGGAGAACTTATAAGGAACCATGATCTTCTTCAAAATGTGGAGAATTTATAAAGAACCATAATCTTCTTCAAAACATGGAAATCTTGTATATAACCATAATCTTCTTCAAGAAATGGGCATTCTATATAGAACCATTATTTTCAACCTGCAATAAGTCTCTAATCAAGAGCCATTTGTATTCATATTTCAAACTCTCTTGAATCGTGCCTATTCAAAGATAGATCTTGAAACCCTCAATAAACCACCCATTCAACAAAGCAACTGTTAAACTCCTTAGCACTTCAAGAAGTCCTAACCAGAAGTCAAGCAATACACAAAGTCAAGCATTGAATTAATTTGGAATAAGAACATGTACCCTGTCAATCACTTTTCTAAGAGCCTAGACCTGTCTAATGATAGGGGAAAAAAAGGATAAAGACAAAAGAAATATTTTAAAGCTCAGAGTGAAAACAAAAAATGGCATTCTGACCCAGTCCTGGTAAGAAAAAGCAAAAAAGGGAAGGGGAACAAAGTAAGTCAGTACTTAGGGTGAAAACCAGAAATGGCACCCTGAGTCAAGTTCATCTAGTCATGAGCACATATCTCTAAAAATCATCTTTTGACAAAACATAAATAAAGACCTCAAACGTAGACACGTAATCCCATTCTCCCGAGGGAGGTACATTCAACATTTAAACTTGTAAACCTTTCATAGCTGCCCGGACCAGGCATGGCATCATAGCATATGAAAATACGACCCTATGTACTCGAGAGTTATATAACAGGTTGTCCCAAGTGTTGAAAGAACCTAAGGGGCCCAAATTTTCAAAATCAACCGAAGATTTCTGGCAAAATGAATTTTCCAACCTCTTTCAAAAGTAAATATTAAGTCTAGCCAATCCAGGCTTCAAGCTCAATCGTCAATCAATTAGCACGGTCAACCATTGACTACATCATCCATTTCACCATGAAAATACTTCTACACAATAGTCCATTACTTTGGGATCAAAGAGCAATGAAACAAAATGAGATGAAATATCATCTCTAGTCAAGTGCCATTCACGGCCCAACTAAGTGTCACTTACAGCCCAGCAAAGCTAGAGATGATACATCATCTCCCAAAGAAAGAGTGGAGATGATGTGTCATCTCCCATCAATATTGAATGGAGATTTAATGTATCACATCCTAGTAAATGAAAATAATGGAATTTGGGTCTTAGCCCCTCAAGAATGAAATTTGGGGCCTCAGCCCCTCAAAAATGGAATTTGGGCCAAGGCCCCTAAGAAATAGAATTTGGACCAAGGCCCCTAAGCAATAGAATTTAGGTTGAGGCCCTTAAGCAAAGAATTTGGGCCTCGGTTCCTCAGGAATGGAATTTGGGCCTCGGCCCCCCAACAATGGAATTTGGGTCTTGGCCCCTCAGCAATGCAATTTGGGCCTTGGCTCCTCAGCAATGGAATTTGGGCCTTAGCCCCTCAGCAACAGAATTTGGGCCTCGACCCCTCAGCAAGGAATTTAGGGTGAGGCCCCTAAGCAACTAAATTGGGTCAAGGCCCCTTCAAAATAGCGTCAATCCTTAGGGATCCCCATGACTTTTGAAGTAAGTGAAATAAATCCCCCAACATGAACCAGCAAGCAAATAAAATTACAAAGTCCGTCTATGGCCAAACCAATCGGAGATGATACGTCATTTTCGGATAAATTCCAATCACGACAATGTTATCATCCGATCGGAAATGATATGCTTTTCATTTCCCAACATTTTCAAATCTTGGGCTGCAGTAGGTTCAGTGAGGATTCTATGATCTTGCCTCACAAGAAATGGCCACAATCTTCAACATATTACATTGTCTACTTGGGTATAGAAAAGTGTTGATCTTTGTTCCATAGCCTATGTATCATGCCAATCATGTTTGTAAATTGGATGGTTGAAACAGATATGTAACACCGATCTTTTGGGATCTCCATAGCTTTCAAAGTAAGCTTAAAAAACTCCTAACATACCCCACTCAGGCCACAGCAAGTTCAATAAGGACTCTATGATCTAGCCTCACAAGAAATGGCCATAACCTTTGACATTGTATATTGTCTAATCGGGTATAGACAAGTGTCAATCCTCGTTCCATAGTCTATGTATCATGAAAACCGTCTTTGGGAATTGGTTGAAACAAGTACATAGCATTGATCTGTCGAGATCTCCATGGCTTTCGGAGTAAGCCTAAAAATCTCATGACATACCCCACCAGGCTGTGCATGTTTACTAAGTTGAGTCGGTACACAAGTTTGAAGAAAAGCCCATAGACAACCACCTATCCGGGTGTAGGTAGGTGTCATCACTTCATAGCCTATGTATTATGCCAATCATGTTAATAGATTGGATGGTTGAAATAGGTACATAGCACCGATCTCTCAGGATCTCCATGCCTTTCGAAGTAAGCCTAAAAATCTTCTGATATAGCCCCTGACCGACAATCCCTTGTGCAAACAAATTGCCTCGTGACATTCATTTATTCAGACATAGATGGATGGTGCACCTTAATTCATAGTCTATGTATTATCTTGGCATTAGTCATGTATAATACATAGCAATGGGTTCCTTGTTATCACAACCTCCATAGCTTCTAGAGAGAGTGCAACAACATCTCTAGTCCCAATCGGTCCTCTACTTACCTTATGTCAAAGACGGGACAACTGTAAGGTATGGCCCACCTGTGATGTCTGTTTATGAGGATGTAAGCACGCATCACAATTCATTCCATAAAGTCTGTGTAATTCCTAGGGCCATAGCGAGACTGCTATCATGCCTGAGGAATCCACTGTCACAATGATGGGTTACTTGTTCAGAAAACTCCCCATAGCTTCTCGGGAAAGAGCGCAACAACATTTCTCTGCACGTCCACCAAAGCCCTCATAATAATAGTTGGTACACCCAGTCCACCCTATTGAAAGGCTTGCCTATACACCGGCCACTTTTCATTCAGTAAGTTATCTACTGCATGATTACTAACGGCCACCCCATGACATTTGCTTGACCTCAGACACAAGCAATGTCACACTTCGATCCCGATCCATCAAGTCTATAAAATTCTAACTTCTAGCCATACTCTAAACAACTATCAAGCTTAAGGAGCATCAGCATAGCACGGGTTACTTATCACCCCCATAGCTTCTCGGGAAAGAGCGCAACAACATTTTTCTACTAGTCCTAATGGTCACTGCTTAATAGACCGACCTATTAGCACCGACCCCCCGTAACATTGGCTTATTAGGACATAAGTATATGTTGCCTTCACTTTTAAACATTGTGTGTTCTACCTACTGTAACAATGATTGGGCTGTTATTACTTAGGCAAGGCATAATAACCGATCCTATGTGATCCTATCTTGGCTTCGGAGAGATTCATTACCTGCCTTGATAATGTTTAAGTGGGATGAGAACATTGTCATGAAGCAATCAATAGCCTATATAGCCATCGCTTTATGGATGTGTAGCACTAACATTCCAAGGTCTTATAGCTTTTCTAGAGAGAGCTTCCAAAATTTCTCTATGAGCCCATAAAATACGACATTTGCCTAACTGGGATAGGGGAAATGTCGTAGATCGATCCAACTACATATCACAACTGATGTAAAGCCACACATAGTTGTCAGGAATGATATTTAGCACATATGTATCATTATGGATGTAAAACCGGAGCAGTGTTCAATCATGATGCATATCTTTTTCTATAGCTTTTTTCAGGGAGAGCTTCACTAAATCCCTTCATGAGTCCCATTAAAACTCTCAAGCACAGTCACAAAAAGACTTCTGACCAATCAACTTTTCAAATGACTTAACGATCACTCAATTTAATAAGTACATAACATCTCAATATTGAAAATCTCACAAGAAACTTTAAACAACTTATACAACCTAATCATCAAGTAAGCCAGAAACATATACAAGTGCATAAGTGATCTACATGGTTTGTATGATTTATAGTTTTCCGCAATGTTTTCAAGCACTTGTGCCCGATGTCAATGACTTACATGTCTCCCAATGCAGCACATGTGCTAATAGAAACACCCCTGAGGTTAGAGACGATACCAATTACTTTCATACAACTCATGGATAATCCCACTTTTAAACA
The DNA here is from genome assembly GCA_025762735.1 of Platanus orientalis. Lineage (NCBI taxonomy): Eukaryota > Viridiplantae > Streptophyta > Magnoliopsida > Proteales > Platanaceae > Platanus > Platanus orientalis. The sequence goes on along the minus strand of JAOXJP010229270.1, from coordinate 3,396 downwards.
AAGAGAAAGTCTCTCCATTGGTTGATACCCATTTTCAAACTTGGAAAATGGAAGGAAACACCGAAAAAGTTGACTCCATTGAGAAGGCGTTTCAAAAGAAAATCATTTATAAAACCTTGATCCATAATATCAAGGACAAATTTTAGCCCACCATGCTTTCTCAACCAAAACTATTCTATGTTTTCAAAACCACTCACCTAATATCCATGAGTTACATGTAAGGAAGAGGTATAGTCTCGCCCAAGTCAAAATTAAGGTACTTCCTTCTTTGCTATGTACGGAGAAGCCATACATACCAAAGAGTAGCATCTGTTAGCACCTAAATTTTGAGTCGGGTCCTTTAATGGAATGAAAGAACATCAAAGCAACACTTAGGCATCAAACCTTAGGCAACCCTGGTTTAGGGAGAGAAAAACTGGACTCTAGGAGGTTAGGCATCTCTTATGAAGTTTTCCCCAGATATTTCAGTTGCAAAAGCATCTTCCATATCATACCACATGTAGTGGATCAACCCAAATAGAACATTCTTAGTCAAACCCTAATTCTTCCAGAAACATCAATGGGACTATGAGGGTCCACAATTAAGACTACCAAACATAGTGCCTTCAAAGTTTTTCGGCCCCTATAAGTCTGCCCACAACAAAGCATCATTGGTGGAAAAATTACCATTTTACCCTTTTACCTTCAAAAGCAAAAAAAAACTATAGTTGTACACATTGCCTTCAAGATTCACCAACCTCCACAAGCCTTCACACAATGAAGCATCACAAGTGGAAAATCACCATTTTATCTTTTTCCTTCAAAATTAAAAAATTATCATTTTACCCTTTTACCTTTAGGGCTTACCCATGGACCTTCAAAGGATCCCCAAAGCTTTATTTGTTACCTAAATGGTGTCGAATCAGATCCTACACATCCCTACTCCTCCCACCTTTGAGAAACTCGTCACAAAATAAGTATTATTTGAGACTGGCAACTACCAATTTCTCAACCTATGAAAACCCGTGGCCGAAAAATGACCTTCAGAAAGCTCTCGAAGATTCATCCGATCTCCAACTTCAGAAAGGTTGATGGCCATCTCTCGGTGTCAGCCTTATCTTTAAATCTTTAGATCAGAGAGAATATATTCAAAATTTTGAATCCTTTCAATATTTCAAATCTTCTCCGAGTGGTTGAAAATCAGTTCTGGCAACATTTCACCTATATGGAGCCAAAACGTTCTCCGGACCTCCAAATCCTAATAAGTTAACTCTCATCTCTCCAGATTTACAAGGCCTTCGCAAAACCCCTTAATGGAAAAGAGCATTTGGAGAATCAATCCACTCAGTTTCCCCTAATTACTCCAAAATGAGACACTTTTGGGCAAAATGTCATGTACTCAATTGAACGCTGGGAATATTCAGAACTCCAAATTGCAGTCTGTCAATGGAAATCTCTTAGTAATCCCAAGACCTTCAAAAGCCCATCTCCCGCACCCACCTTAGCAATTGTCACAACTTTATTCTTCAACTTTTGTTAAAGTCAAGTCAAGAGTCAGTTGTCTGTATATTAGCACTTGGTGAACCCCCAAGAACTCTACCAAACTCAAAATTCAGCTAGGTTAGGCCCATTTTCTCAATTTTTTACCTACCCTTAAAAGACTTTCACAAATCTGAGTAACAGAAGGTCCCTGCTAGACTAACTCTGTCATTCTTCAATGAGCTATAGGATCAATTTATCGTCAAGCGACCCTGCTTTGAAAAATCCTCAGTAACTACCCAGGAATTCGCTAGACGAGCTGTTAGCTCCTATAAACTCTAGACTCTCCAAGCTTTGATAAACCCAAACCATAATTATCACGGTAAACTATGGTTCCCACACTGAAATTTCTAGCCAGGGTCTCTTCGGATGCCTAAAAAGGGTTTTAAGTCCAATTTCCTACTCGGGTATTGGAATTCAGAGCAGTTAGAGCCTATGGCTTGTAAAAGCTGAAGGCCACCTTTTATAAGAAAATTTCAAATTTCAATTTTACCGTCTTTCCCTTCAAATATTTATTCAAGAGCTTTTGAGTCAATAAAACTCTGATTTCCCCCTCCTACCCTTATCGTAATTCGGTTCTGACTAATCCATAGTGATTAGAATGTCTGAGACTTCGAAAACAGGCATTGAGCTTTTTATGTTTTTGAGCACAGGAACCTAAAAAGTAAGGTAGTCGATAAATAAGGTAATTTTCCATGTAATTAATGCACTTGAGATTAATGAGATCATTCTTTTTGGATTTTAGCTTATAATGCATTCACATTATCTCATTAATGCATTCACATTAAAAGCATTAAGTCCTCACCCTTAGATGGGAATCCCCCTTGTACACCTCATGTACCCTCTCTAAAATTAATTGTAAATATCCATATTTATGCAATCTAACCCTAAATTTGGCACATGCATTTATGGCCTTTGATTGCTTCCAACCAATCAATGAAGATGGGGTGTTCCCCAAGTATTAATCTCCACCATTAATCCTATACTCCCCATACACCCCTTCTAGGATTCAAATATCCTAATTTCAAATACCCATGTGCTCCCATATAGCCCTAGATTCAGCACCAACACCCTTAGCCCTTGGATGCTTCCAACCAATCAATGAGTTTGTGCTTCCTAAGTTAAACCATCTCACCATTGATCCCATACACCTCTATACTCCCCATCTGAGATCAGACCTTCTAAATATCCATAATCCAAATCCCTACTTTGCTACCTACACCCCACTTGAGCCTTAATTCCTACCCCAACTAAACCCACCAATGAGAGGGGAGCTTTGCTCACCACTCCATGTAATCCTAGCCATCCACCTCCCATCTCCCAAGATTAGATCACAACCCTCAAAATCACTCCCAAAACTCTATAAATAGAGTGAATTTCATGCCAAATAGGGAGGATTGAGAAAAAGGAGAAATTATTTTCAAGAAAGAAAAGAAAAAAAGAGAAATTATTTTCAGGAGAGAAAAGAAAGAAAGAAATAAAAGGAAATAGAGAAAAAAAGAAAGAAAGATGGAAAGAAAGAGAGAGAAAGTGGAAGGAAAGCTTTGATTCTGAGGTAAGTACTTCACCCCCTTTATTTATTTTTTAAGTTTGGAACCATTCATATTTCTTCAATTGGCCCCAAATAACTCGATTAAAAGCCCCTCATGGTGGGACATAGGGAAGACAAATTTGTCTCCCCTTTTAATATATTTTTCTAACCAGTTAGAGGTGTAGAGTCCATAACTATCTCCATACAGATCGCTAAGGTCTCAAATTTATATGGTAGGTCACTAACATAGTAACCTACTCACCCACCAATTTTCGTAAGCATTGGATTTGATTTAAGCCCTGAAATGGTCTCCACTTGATCACTAATTTGAAGTGTTTTTGCACTTC
>JAOXJP010229269.1:0-10980 GCA_025762735.1 Platanus orientalis | reverse complement strand
TCTCTAAATATACACTGATTTCATTCCTCCCAAAGAGTCCAGCAGATTGCATGAGGAGTCATCTTCCACACCGTTGTCTTCAAATAGGTACAAGATTGATAAGGCCAGCTGCATAAGAGGGTTCTCATAGAACCCAGAGGTGCCCAACTCACTTTGAAAATTACCATCATAAAGTTCCACAACGCGAACACTTCCAGACAATGGAGAAGGAGATGGCTAGACGATTCGTTTTCAGCTCCACACATACTACATCTGTTTGGGGAAATTAATCCTCTCCCAAGTAAATTATCCATGGTTGGAATCCGATCCCACCACACCAGCCACAAGAAAAAAAGAGATCTTAGAAGGGACCAACATGTTTCAAATAAACTTATCGGGGAAAAAAATAGGATCATCAGGAATCAAAGCTTGAAAAAAAGGATTTAATCGAGAAGCCCTTTTCCTCATCAAGGACCCAGACCCTCACATCTGCCTCCTCCCTATTTCTAAATGTATAATCCAAAATCTCCAACAATCTACCAATCCTATCAATTACTCAATCATTAAGGTTTCTTCGCAAATGCAAATCCCAGGAACAGAAGGCTCTGGTGCGAATCATATGATCCCTAACTAACCCTTCTTTGCACTAAGATACAAAAAGCATGGGAACATCTGATTTAACGCTTCCATTGAACACCATCTATCAGTCCAGAATTGGACCCTTTCTCCATTATAACTTTAAATTATTAGTTCAAAATGTATTGGTTTAATTTAAGGTAAATTACAGAATGACCCCTAAGACTATCTAACAATATACAGTCTCCCCCCTAGACTATCAATAATACCCAAAAAAACCCTATCAGAAATATTTTGGCTATAGAAATTAGCCTGGGTGTGATTTTACCATGATACCCATTGTTTAAAACCATTCTTTTTTTTTTTTAATAAAACAATTATTTTTTAAAACCCCAAATTATCCTTAATGAAGTAAAACCCTCTTTCATCCCACACTTCCTCCTTCCTCCTCCCTACATTTGCCCGACGACCGATCACCCTCTCTCTAAAAACTGTCGTTGACCACTCTCTCTCTAAGCGGTGTCGCCGACCACTCTCTCTCTCAAAACACTGTCGCCAACCACTCTGTCGGATACTGTGATTATAAACCCATTTTTTTCCTTTATTTCTTTGGTTCTGCATGATTGTGGGATTTTAGGGCGGCCCAAGTTTAGGGATTTCAAGCCCTATTCGATGAAGAGGGATTTTGGAGCTCATTCAAGCCCTATTCGATGAAGAGGGATTTTGGGGCTCATTCAAGCCCTAATCGATGAAGAGCCTATTTTAGTGCTCGATTAGGTGAAATTGTTAATACATCGGTTGGGGTTTTGAAGAATCAATGTTGTTCTCACGTAGATGTCAAACTTGGTCTCCAAACTATCAACCCACCTATTTTTTAAGGGTTTTGAAATATCAATGTTTAGATTTTGATTCCTTTGTTGAATTGATTCATGAATGGGACTTAATGTTTGATTTTCTGGTTTTAATTTGTTTGGAATAGAGGGGTTTTGAGCTGAAAATTATTATTATTAGTTATTTATTTTTTATATACAAGTAACTAAATGAATTGTTTTTATTTTTTTTTTCTTGTTCTAGAAAATTGGCTAAACTTGTTTTTCTTAAGTATCTTATTTAGGATGAGGATGTTTAGAATGCCACATGTAGGTGGGTTGATAGTTTGGAGACCAACATGAATATCAATCCCATAGAATGGTGGGTGTCATCAGCTCAACTTTACAAATTCTTCGGGTTTGCTCTTTTAAGTAAGGGTAGCACTAACAATTGTGTTGTATAGTGTTCCCAGACAAAAAAAAAAATCTATTTTAAAATAATGTGTTATTTATTTATTTTTATCTATTTTATAGTGATATGTTATTTGTTTGTTTTTTATATATTTTATAGAGATGTGTTATTATTTTATTTTATTTTTTGTGCTAATTATGATTGCAAATGGTGGATGTTTATGGTGTGTATGGTGGTTATAGTGGATGTGGAGTGTCTGGTAGCCGAATGGGGGTGGTGGTGTGTATAGTGGCTATATGGTGGTTGTGGTGTGTATGGTGGCTAAATGGGATGCTACAAATATGTTATGTGGTGTGTTGGTGACTGAATAATTGTGGTGGTGGTGGTGGTGGTGGTGGTAATGGTGGCTGTTTGTGGTGGTGACGTGATGCAGCACAGATCAATGAGCAGTCCGACACCCTGGACAGCAGCTTGGTGTTGAAGTTTAGAGGGCTTAGAAGAGGTCTCATATCAGTAAATCAATATCAACCTCATCATAGAACCCTTTCCAAGTCACTTCTCTAATCAGCCACTAATGTAGAACTACAAAATATGCGAGTGATCTTCTTTGAATAATTTCATCAAACACTTGGGAGTACCAAAGAATCCCACAGCAGAGAATTCTAGGTGTATAATTGATGACGTGCTCCAAGTTTCAATCAAATAACAACCCCCAAGTGCAGCTTGTGTGATATAAACAATTCCTTTATCAACCAGCTACTAAAGAAAGTGTTTCTATAAACTTTTGAAGAGAATAGTGAAACCCAATCTGGCCACAGGGTTATATGGGCATGGGTTTAGATTTTTCTTAACCAAAAAAATCCTAGGAAATTAATCCTAGGTTAGCCGCAGGTTAAGGGTAGTTGTATCTATATAAAACTTTAAAAAAACAATCCATAAAGGCTGCTGAAAAAAATCTGGGCAGCAGGGTATTTGAATTCTTGAATGGGTTTTTTTAATTTTTCTGGGTTCATGGGTGGCCGAACGGTATGGATGGAGTGGGAAGATGATTGTGATGAAGGGAATGCAAGCAGATGTATGGAGAGGTGGTTGGTTGGTGTGAAAAAGCTTATGGATTGAAAATAATGAATATGGAGTGATGGGTATGATTATTGATTATGGAGATGGAATTAGGTTGCTGGGAATTCTGGAGCAGCAGCTCTTAATGGAGGAATAACAATAAAATAAAAAGAAAGAAAAAGGAGAAGAAGAAGAAGATAAAGTAGAAGATGCTAGTGAGAAATCACCAACTCACTTCTTTGGAAATCACAAACCAAAGATTCAAACTTGCATCAAGGTTTGAAGGAAGGAAGCACACTCAATCGTGTAGCCAAAACCAAAAAACCCATTTTTTTTTCCATAAAACTCGTTCATTAAAAAAAAGTACAAACCATGGGGTTGTTTTATAAGCCAAGACCCCCTCTAACTCAATCCTAGCTATCAAAACAAAGATATTCTCCCTCTCAAATCGTGTGGTAGTGATTTCTCCCTACAAAACCATATTTAAAGCCCCCTTACAATTTTTTCCATTATAAAAAAAAAAAAAAAAAGCAAAACAAAATATCCAATATATCCCTAACTCTACAAAACTCTAAAAACCCTCTATAAAAACTTATAAAACTTCCTAAATCTCTAGTAAAACCTCCATAAAATCTGTTCCATGCTTACCTCCATGCTCTTCTCCATACATGGACCCCACCAAGGCCAAGTGTGGGCCCACCTAGCTCCCATGTCCTCATCATAATGTATATGGTAAATGAAAGGTTGTGGTGGTGGTCATGGTGGTGGTGTTGTCATTTGTTTCCTATATTTAATAACAAAAATGTCTATGGACATGGAATCATCTTCTAACACCAGCTTTCGTGAGTTAAAGTATTCTAATGTGAAATGCAAGTGTGGAAAAAGAGCAGTGATATAGACATCTAAATCTAGAAAAAAAACCCGATCGATTATATTATTTTTATGCAAAAAATATTGGTAAGTATCTTCAATAGTAATATAAAGTTATTGTTATTTATTTATATAATTATTTATTTTATTCCCTATGGTTGTTGATAAGTGTCCTTGTGGTGAAGATGAAATCACCAGGAAACCCACCTTATTTTTTTTTGGAGTGGCATCCCCATCTTAGAAATTCTGAATTTTACAAACAATTGAAAGATCTTTGAAACTAGATAAAATATATGAATATAGAAATGAAAATCTTAAAAGCACAAAGGGAAGAGATTAAAGTTTTGAAAGCACAAGAGGAAGGGCTTTAGACTCCATTGGATTTTTTAAGGGATTGACAATGATGACTTTGTTTTTTTTCTTTTTGCATATTTCTTTGACAAATCTTTATGACAGTACTTGTAATCATAGTTTGTCGACTCCCCAAGTTGACTCCTTAACTCCCCCGAGTTGACTCCACTCCTAAGCCTCACGAGTCGAATCATGTTGTTGACTCCAAACCATACCTGACTCACTAAGTCAAGTTGCTAACTCGGTGCACTCATTTGACTTGAACCAATTCACATGACTCAGCCGAGTTTTGTAGACCTTAAAATGACCTGAAGCTAAGTTGGAATACAATAAGAAACTCTTTTTCTTTTTTTACGGGGGGAGGGGATGGGGCTTGAGGTTTCTTTTCTAAAGTCTCGAACAAATGAATTCTCAAAGACATTCAAAACCTTAAAAAAAAAATAAAGAGTAAAGAACTTTGAAGAAAAGAGGCTAAAGCAGTAAGAAGATTAGACTCTAAACTTGAACATCTAAACATATAGACTTAAACCTTAAAGATTAGATGTTATTTTGTTTTTATATTTACTTATTTTGGTAAAGCCACTTGAACATGTTTTTGTCACACAGGGAAAACCTGCACTACCACTAACGGGGTGAAGCAAGCGTCAACCCAATCCATTGGGAATGCCACTCAGGGACTTGAAACCCTAACCTCTCCCTTGGAGAAACCATTCCACAAACATCTCAAGGTTTGGTATGTTGAAAAGATGTACTTTGGTTTTTCAATATATTAATACTAATAGTAATTTTTACTTTACTTTGAACATTAGAGTTTACAATTAGTTATGTTTAACTTGCTATAATATTAGATTATTAGTATTTTATATAGTTTATTTTTAGATTTTCAAGTTATGATACTACAAAATATTCATATTTACCAAGTAAATGGACAATACTTGTGCCGAATATTATATTTAATTTTTTTATATTTTATAAAAATAAAAAGTAACATAACTCCCTAAGTTGACTCCACTCCTGAGCTATCCAAGTCGAGTAAAAAATCTAAGCTGGCAAACCTTGCTTGCAATTAAAAATACTAGTAATCATTAAATTGTTTTAATAATATAGAAATAGGTGGATCATCATCCACCTATCGGTAGAAACAAATTTTAAGTATTTTATTGATGATATTTGCTGTAGATGTGGTAAATTAACGTATGTGGTTTATATGCGTTGATGTTGTTAATATCAAGACAAGTGTTTTAGGTTGATGAATATGACTGATGACATCATCCACTTATTGGTACCAACACATGTTTTTTAGGTTGATTTATATGGTTGATGATACAAGTAGATGTTTCAACAGATTTATATAATCAATGTATGTGGTTTTATAGTGTGGTTGTATGTTTGCACAGGTCGTTGACATTTAGGATATTCCAATAGATTTCTGGTTTTATAATGTAGTTGTATGTTTGATGTTTGTCTGCAGAAGTGTTAATATATGTTTACACAGATTTTATTGGTACAGGTGTTAATGTTCGTTTGCACAGATGTTTGTTTACATTGGTGTTGATATATATTTGCACAGATTTTATTTGCACAAGTGTTGATATATGTTTGCACAGGATTCTATATCATCAAATCTTGAATTAGATAGGTTAGAATAATGAATAAAGAGCTTCATAGCCTAATCATCCTATCTGATGTGTATCAGGGTCTTAATCAGTCGACTTAGACCGTTTGATGTGTTAGAGGGTCTTAATTAGTCTACTCAGACCGTTTGATGCTTATCGGGGTCATAAATAGTAAATCAGATTATTTGATGTGTATCGGAATCTTAATCACTCTAATTAGACCGTTTGATGCGTTACAGGGTCTTAATGAGTCCAATTAGAATGTTGGATGCGTATTATGGTCTTAATCAGACTATTTGATGAATATCGGGGTCTTAATTAGTCTAATCAGACTGTTTGATGAGTATCGGGGTCTTAATCAGTCTAATCGGACCATTGATTGCATATCAGAGTCTTAATCAGTTCAATTAGACCATTAGATGCATATCGGGGTCTTAATTTTAATATTTTTAGTACCTAAAATTAGTATCTTCAAATCTTAAACAACCTCTAATATTTTGACTCAAGATACAGCTCATAAAACAAGTAAACACTAAACAAATCCATCAATGGTGAAACATATATTAGGGGAGGACTCAAAATATTTTGATTTTGTGGAGTAAGGTGTGCAATCCTTTTTTTCTTTTTTGAAAAAGATAATGTAATATATACCAAAAATGGGCAAGAGAGATACAATGTCAGCATAAAGAATGCTAGCAAGACATAAAGCAATACACACGGCTATAAATCATGGAAAATCACACGATCCCAGTAAAAAATCCAAGTCACCACCAAAAGGCACGCTCTATTGGAAGCCATGTAAAGCCAATCATGGAATCTTGATAATGAATTATCCAAGACCTTTCGTTGTTGCCCTTGCAATCCCTCGAAAATTCTTATGTTGTGTTCCTCCCAAACTGACCAGGCTAAGGCCGCCAAGATTAGGTGTGCAATCCTAAGGAGGTGCAGTTTGGGTTTTCACCCCCTAAGATTAATGAATCAAGCTTTTCTAGTTAAGTTTTGTGGAGATTAAGGAAGGAATATGAAAGCTTGAGAAGGCATGTGAGTGAAGATTAATATTTTTTTCAGAGGTAAAGATATCATATATTAAAGATGAAAGGAAAAAAACTGAAGCAAATACAGTAGAAAGGATCACTGCAAAGGTGATACCGACAAAAATTAAGAGACATAACAGATCCCCTACACCCAACTACAATTATAACATTTCACACCATACACCATGCCATTCCTTCTCATCAAAAGAAGCCCACACTGAAGCCCACGTAAACAAAATATTATATATAAAGAGCACCACATCGTCATAACTTCGGTATTTGTCCTCAATGATCCTATTGTTTCTTTCCTTCCATAATCCTCAACATATAACACCAGGTAAGACACGCCAAGTGTCATTGGATAAACTCCTAAGACTACACAGCCGCCAACCTGAAACCAGCTCATTAAAAAACATTGGAATTAACCATGGAATTTGAAAATGAGAAAGGAAAAAATGCCACACCTTTTTTGCCATAGGACAATGAATAAGTAGATGACTAACCGATTCCTCCTCAACCCTGCACAGTATACATCTATTAGCCAAACTCCAACCTATACTCGCCAAACTCCAACATCTACTCTTAAGATGATCTAGAGTTAGAATTTTATTCAGGAAACAGTTCCCCATGAAGAATGATACTCTGGATGTAATGTTCAGGATCCAAATGCCCTTGTGAGGGAACCATGTCCTTAAGACATTCAGAATTGTAGTATAGAATGATTTGGATGTGAAACATCCCTTTTTATTCAACTTCCAAGCCCACACATCTCCCTTGTTATGAATAGGGGATATGTTGCCTAATATCTCCAATAACATAAGCATCTCACCAAACTCCCAATCATTTTGGTCTCTTCTCAGACCTGAGTCCCAAATTCTTCTATTATCGTCAAAACACATTGCCACTGAAACTTGAGGATTTAGTGCCAATTGATAAATAGTATGGCAAGTTTCCATGAGTGTTTCCTCCCCAACCCATAAATCCTTCCACAATCTAACATTCACCCCCTCACCTATTTTGAACCTAAAGCAGGAAAAGAAAGAGAAGATGGGATTACAATGACATCAAAAGCAACTATGAAGCCTATGTTTGCAAGAAGATTTTTAAAGTTTATCAACAATTGGAGGAATTAAACATAAAGTTTAAAAGGCAGATAAAATACACTCTTCGACATGTACTATATAGTAATGCACTTCAACCGTCTTTTCCTATGCTAATCGGAAGGTAAATCCAAATGAGGAAGAAAATTTGGAGATAGGAAAAGGAAAGAATTTTTTTTTAATAAGAATCATTGTTTGTGTCCATTTTGGTGATCCTTGGCCTTCTTTTCTGGCAAAACTATTGCGGAATTCTCAACGACCATCAGAAGTAGCCTTCTTTGTTTGGGATATCTTTGTTCTTTTTTTTTCGATAAATTCTTTATTTGGGATATCAATGTAAATTATGACGGTGGAGTCAGGTAGACCACCTAAATAACCCGGAAGATAATATTATCCAATGTGTGTTGGCTATGTCTAGACAGTGGCAAGTTAGTTAACTATCTTCTCTTACATTGGTTTCACTTAAGCTATAGAGTCAAGCAAATTTCGAGGGCGAATTTCTTCCCACCCTAAGAGAATGATGCGGACAATGCCAACAAGTTGATGTATGTTCCACCACATAAAAGATGTCACTTCAAGAATGAAGAAAAATTAAGAATTTAGAAGAGTTTTGGGACTTTTAGAAGTTTTCTTAACTATTTTAATGGATGGAAATATTGTAATAAGACCATTAGAACCAAGTTAGAAAGTTAATAGTAAGTTGGAATTGAATTATGAAAAGTTAAAGACTGTTTTAGGATTTTTTTTGAATTTTTTTGGGCTGGTCGTACAAGGAGGGGTATTTTGGTCAAATTTCATTTGTTTATTATAAAGAGGTCCTAAAGACCTCTTGTACGACAATTGAAGATGAATATTTGTAAATAAAACACATGTTTGTTGAAGTGGGTGTGGTATCCCAAGTTCTCTCTCAACCCCTCACGCGGTGAACATTATACCCCATTTTCTCTTATCTTCTATCTTTTTTCCCTCTTCTTTCTCATTCTTTTCTTTACTTGCTGCAGAAAATTATTATTTGTATTTTATTTTTATCTCTTTAATGCTTATTTCCTTTGTATCCTACATCATAAGCACTTAGACTTCTTACTTCCTAGAATGGTTATGGTTATGCCTCGTTGTGTGACATATCTACATTTTTCTTACTTTTTAGAGTGGCTTTGGTTATGCCTCGTAGTGCGATAGATCTACTGCAAAGGTGGTAGTGTGGAGATCTAAGCACAAAAGAGCATATCTTATGGAAACTAGTTTCGTTCTCTATATGTTGGTGCATTTGGAAGAACATAAACAAGGAGGACTTCTCATAACTGTTCAAACTCTAATGTAATGATTGATGATCTAAAGTTCTTTCTCTCAGTTTTAGGTTCCTTAGGGTTACTTGTGGAGTTGAATTGATGTAGGATATTATGGAAATCAATATTCCTACACTAATCAATTAAGATCCAATCCTAAATAATGAGTAAAGAATGATTCTCGAAATTTAAAGAATACTGAAAATTGAATAATACTATTCACAAAAGAGAAATTAAGCAAAGAAAGAAGGAAATTGGAAGAGGTTGAAAATCTCCAAATCAGTATATTTTAATTTTGAAACCCTAAAAAGATGGGGACATGGTGGGACATGCAGCCACCCCCCTTGTTTTAATAGATATTTTATGTTTCTAAAATAAAATTAAAAAAAAGAAAGAAAGGGAATGGGTATACAGTCAGAAGAGGGATGGGTTTTCAAGGAAAGCTATAATCTAAGGTTAGAAATTGGGGGACCCTATATAGATGGGTGTATTAGGCTATGGGAAGGATAAGACTACAAGGAATTAAGTTTTTATAAACTAATGATGAAGTAATTAGAAAAAAAAGGGTTGCTGGAAAATTTTCTGTAGCACAGAAATATGTAAAACAGAAAGGGGAAAAACAAAGAAAAAGTTGATTTAAATGAAAAGATCCTAATAGGATGATGGGGGTAAAAGAAAAGACGAAAGAAAGATGAAAGAGAAGACAAATTTAGAAAATAATAGAAAACATTATAGATTAATGGAGAGGAGAAAAGAAAGAAAGAAAGAGAAAGAGATGTTAGAACTCACCTTAACCATGAGGGGTTGGAAGAGATACCCAGCCATACGGCTTAAAACCAAACTTCAAATTCTTTATTTCAGCAAGACTGCTCGTACAAGAGTTCTAAAGAAGCTTTTATAAGCCTTTAATTATAAAAAGACTAAAATACCCTCATGGAAGGGTTGTATGGCCAACACTAAAAAGTTATAAAAAAAATTGGAAAAAAATAACTTTCAAAAAACATCTTAAATTCTTCTAATTTAGTCTTAACCCCCTCCCATGGCTCATATGGCTTTATTACATTAAATTCACTAAGAAAACAACCCTAAAACATTTATAAAAAAAAAAAACAATAAAATTAAAGACAAAATCTGTGAGCAGCATGTAGATCAGTTGGTTTTCTTTGAAAACCTTGGTCTTAGCTTCCACAAGGGTTGATGCTTTTCTAACCATTGCATTGTCATCACATTAACCCCCCCTTCTGAAAAGAACTCAACTCCGTTGAGCTCCACCTGGAACTCGATGAAGCAAATAGGAACCCACAGTCTTCTTCAACAATTCAACTTGAGATCAAGAACATCTGGACAAGGCACCATTGTAACTTTCTTCTTCTCATTCTGGAATGAATAGGTATTCTTAAACCTACAATGTTGGACCTTGTCATAGAGCCACGACCTCCCAAGTAAAATATGACATACTAAGGATGTACATCACATAGGACTTGATCACTGAATACTTCAAGGGAATAAGTGACAAGACAACTCTCCTAGATCTTAAGACTGGTGTTGTTTACCCATGCCACTTTATAAGGAGAAGGATATGGTTCCGTTTTCAGCCCAAGCTTTTTGCAAACCTCATCAAATATGACATTGGTGCAACTACCTCCATCAATCACAAGTGAATATATATGTCCATTGCACTTAACCCAAGTTTAAAATATGTTGTTCTGTTTTCAGTCTTCAATCTTCTTGACTTTTCTAGTAGTCAAGATTGTTCGCAAAACACAAACAGGTCTCTCATCCTCAGTCGGCTCATAAATCTCCATCTCAAGGTCATCATCTTAAGGATGTTGTCTATTAGATAAACCCACTACCCACTGAGGACATTGTACATACAAGTGGCTAGTAC
>JAOXJP010229268.1:0-10981 GCA_025762735.1 Platanus orientalis | reverse complement strand
AATATCTTATTCACCCTCTCTAAGATAACATTAGAGACATTTCACCATTTTTTGCGTTGTTAACCAAGATGAGTTTAGGCATATTTGCTCACTCACCATGATTAAAGAAGCATGATATTTAAAAGAAGTAACCCATGAAGGAACCAGTACGATCAAGAAGTTTAAATTTCAAATGCTTACCACTAAGTTCGAGGAACTTAGGATGGAAGAAGATGAACAATTTATCGACTTCTATATAAGCTTCAAGACCTTGTAAACTCCAAGGCGGGATTTGGAGATCCACTAAAATTGGAAGAAATAGTAAGAAAGATAATTAGAACACTTTCAGAAAGGTTTAGACCCAAGGTTACCACTATTGAGGAAAGTAAAGACATAAACACCTTAATAGTGGAAGAACTTGTAGGATCAGTTTAAACCTTCTAAATGACACTTAAGCCTAGTGTCAAAAAGAAGGGAATTGTTCTTGAAGTAGAAGAGCTATCTAGCCCCGATGATAATTCCAAAGATAAGGTAGCTATCATCACAAAAGGCTTTAGGAGATTTTATAAGAAAAATGCTAAAAAATTTAGAAGAAAATTTCCACCTAGAAAACTCAATGATTCATTAAGGAGAAATGAAATCTCTAAGGATGAATTCATTTGCTATGAATACAAAGGACGGGCTCACTTTGCCTCAGATTGTGCCAACAAGAAATCTAAAACTAAAGACAAAAATAAGAAGGCTATGACAGCCACTTGGGATGACAACACCGATGACTCGAAAGAAGAGTCATCTAGCAATGAAGAGGAATCTTCGTAAAGTGTTGTTGCATTCGTAGCTTTTACTCATGATACTAATATTGAATCAAGTAGTGAAAGTTAACTTTAAGAAGTCTTTGACAAGCTCTTTAAAGAAAACACTTTATTGGAAAAACTTGTCTCTCAACTTAAAAAGGAAAACAATGACCTATTAATCAAACTAAGTAAGAAAAGTGATGATAAGGAGTTGCATGAAATAAACTCCAAACTTCTAGAAGAAAACCTTAAACTTAAAGAAACAAACAAACAATTGGAGTCTAGCTCTATAGGGTCTTCTTTGGAAGAAGAAAGTTAAGTCCTAAAATAGAAAGTAAACTATTTGGACTTGAGACTTAAAGATCTAGGATTAATTCTCAATGCAGAAAAAGAAAATAAAAAAAAAATAGAAAAGAGAAAACTCATTGAAGAAAACGAAATTATGGCTAATAAGGTTCTAGAACTTGAAATCAAGATGAAAGTGACTCTAGAACTCTTAAATTAAAAGAAAAGATCAAAACTCTAGAAACCAATATGAGTGAGGCATATGAGGATATACTTCACCTTCAAGGCCAAGTGAACACCCTAAATGAAAGAAACAAATGGTTAAAAATGTAACTTATGACCAATTGACTAGAAAATCTCTAGAATATCTCAAGCAAATTTAAGAACTAGAGGACAAAAAGAAGTTAATTTCTACGCTTACCCAAGGAAATCATAAATTTTAAAAGATGCTTACAATGGGTAAGGATAGTGGTGATAGAAGTAGACTTGGGTATAACAACACTTCTAGTGACAACAAAGGTCAAACAAAAGATTTTATAAAAGGGAAAGAGAAGACTCAAGTCTCTTTTCAAACTCAAAACAAAAGCCTAAAACCTATAGTGGAGGGAAATCCCATAAGGGAAAGGAACCTCTCACTTATAAGGGCAAAGCATCCTCTTAAATGTCCAAGGACTTTGAGAACACATAAATGGGTTAGGCAAGGTCCAGATTTTGTGCACACAAAATCCATGTGTAATGCATGCACATGGACCAAGGGGGGACACATCAGCGACAAAAAGTGATGAGCACTCCCCAAAAAGTGTAAATCACTTTTCGGCACTGATGTGTTCGCCCCTTGATCCCTATGCATGCTTTGCACATAGATTTTATGTTCACAAAAGTCGGGCCCCATCAAACACCCTATCAAAAGCCAAGGTTTTGGTACAATAAGTAAAACACTTCCCATAAAAGGAAGGCTATAGACACATCTTAAGCTTCAACATCTAAATCTAAGATATCCTATGGTGGAAAACCTTTTTCTTCTTTCAAAGGAAATACCCCCATGAACAATGAAAAAAGAAAGAATTCTTAGAAAAATAACTTTCATGCCTCTATATCTATGAATCCACCAATCACATGCTATTATTGTGGATTAGTGGGTCATGTAAAACTAAATTGTAGAAAAATGATGAATGATCTAAAAACTCAAGTACATCAAGAAAATAGAAGAAAGTTGAATAAGAAAAATCCAAGAAAGGGAGCTTATTTTCAAAAGATTGAAAAAAAAAATTGATAAGAAAAAGAAATTGACTCAACTTAATAATGTAAAAACAAAACAAGTATGGGTCAAGAAAGGAGAGCTCAAATGTCTTGTACTCCACACCACTATTAAAATGGAAAATTCCTCACAATGGTATATTGATAGTGGATGTTCAAGATAGATGATGGGAGATAGATCCCTATTTTCACATTATATTTCTGGAAGGGAATGTAAGTGTAGCTTTTGGTGATGGGAACACCGCCAAAATAATTCAAAACATAACCTACTAAGCATAAGTCAAATGTGTGACTTGGGTTATGATGTTGGCTTCTTAAAGGGTGGTTGACACATATACGACAAAGAATGAATTTTTTCCAAGGGTATTTTTATCGGTGACAATTGTTATATATTTGGGGATGGTGACCAAATACATACCTCATCACACAATAAGATGAAACAAGCTTATGACACTAAAGGCTTGGTCATGTGAACTTTAAGGACTTGTCTAAGCTAAGTAGGAACAACCTAGCTCTTGGGATACCCAAGCTTGGTAGACAAGAAAATCAGGTATGTAGTGGTTGTCAACTTCAAAGCAAACTAGAGCATCTTATTAGAAGTTAATTGACATAGGAACCACTAGACCACTAGAGCTAATTCACATGGATTTAGTCGGACCAACTAGAACTGAAAACCTTGGTAGTAAGAGGTACTTTATGTAACACCCCGCATTGCATTAAAAGGGTAAAATTGTATTTTCTCTCATAAGAGTAAAATTGTTATTTCACATATTTTAGACAGACCATAGATTAATTTAAGAATTCATTGGACCAAGCTAGAAGTATAAAAGCCAAGTTGGGCCATAAACTCAATGAGTTTGAAAATTGTCCTAAGAATATATTTATAGTAACTTCGTGGGACCACCTACACCAATCCTAAGATAATTTGAATGTAAACCATATACCTTTAAAAAGGTATTCAAGTTTACTTTCTAACGCCTTAAATGGTTTGTAATTCAGAATTTTGTAGAGAAAGTTATGACCATTTTCTTGTGAGGTGTCTATGCTGATTTTTTTTGAAAACCGGGTGTAATCCATGTGTAATCGGTTACAAACATGGGGCGTAGTTCTCAAGAGTTCTTTTTTTTTTTTTTGAAACTTGTTATCAGTTATAGATCATGTAATCGATTATAAGTGTAATCAGTTACAAATTATGTAATTG
Source organism: Platanus orientalis (assembly GCA_025762735.1). Classification (NCBI taxonomy): domain Eukaryota; kingdom Viridiplantae; phylum Streptophyta; class Magnoliopsida; order Proteales; family Platanaceae; genus Platanus; species Platanus orientalis. Next base: position 7,465 of record JAOXJP010229268.1, on the reverse strand, counting down.
GTTATAAGTGTAATTGTTATGAATCTGGTAATCGGTTACAGCCAGAAAAATGCTAAAAAGTTCCAAAATTATATTTTTTGTCATTTTGATATGAATTGCACTTATTAAACCCCCATACATGTGGGATATCATCTTGGACGAGTCATAATATCTCTAAACCCTCATTTAGGTCATTTAGAATAAAAAAAGAGTAAATGTGAAAAGGATTAGAGAGGCTTAGAGGAAGAAGAGGGAGTTCTTTCCCAATCTGGTAAGTTTCACTCCCACATTTGAAAATCTACTAGAATAAGTGATTTTCTTCCTAGATCTAGATTAAATGGTTATGAATGTGAGTTCTTTATCTTAATTTATACATTCTAACCATGGATTACTTTGTTGGCTTATAGAGAAAGGAGCCTTAGACAAAGGAAAATGGGATTTTAGTGGAAGATTCTCTTCAAAACCAAGAGTAGGATCTTGTGGTGAGTGGATATATTGTTTATGCTGCACTTTTCATTCATAGGTTTATAGAAATGTGATTCCATTATATGTTTTCTAAGATTTGTGGATTCTAATCTTTATGGAAATGATTTGTTAATGTATATGCAATATATGGTTGCATGTTCCTTTCTAGGTTCATAGAAACGTGCTTCTACTTCATGTTTACTAATATTTGTTGATTAATTTCTATGTAAATTGGTCGTGTTAAGGGATGAGCTCTAAATGCATGATTTTGCTCTTCTTAAAACCTTAGATTTGTTGAGGATGAGCTTTACTTTGGTGAATCTATATTCAAACCCTATGGAAATGTTGATTTTCTTATGTGGATTCTAGATTCTTTAATGTGAGGATGATTGAAGGGTTCTTTTACCCCATTACTATGTGTTCTTAGAATTTGGAGTTGACCATATGGTGTTAATGTCACGACCTTGAACCCGGATTCAGATATCGTCTGTATACACTTTGGGTTTGGAGCATCACATTGACACTCGATCCATATTCCATTACCTACACAGCCATGTGCTTATATCATATTATCATAGTCCATTACATTCAATAGCATGCAGAAGCGTAAAAATATTTACATTTTCTTATGCCTACCATAGACATAAGCCCCTCATCATTAATCTATAGCTTTTGATTCATAACCTTTACTTTTAGTGGAAGCATATCTCATTCAGAACACGTATCCATAAGGATTTCCACTAAAAATAATAAAGTGTAGAGGAAACATAAGTTTATCTACTTCAAATTATATTGACTATGAACAAAATATAAAATGTGCTCACAATCACATAAGATCCAATGAACACTACTAACAATATTTTCAAATTTAATACATTTGATCCAATAAACTAAAATTATTACATTTCTCAAGTAATGTCTCTAATAAAAATGCAATAAAGAGTAACATCTCTCAAATCAGATCCCTCGTCTCTCAACATCGACTTGATCACTCCATCACCTCGTCCAAGCTTGTGCTAATTAGGGTGAGTTTAACAGGTTCAACAAGTATAAATGCAAATCAAGTCCAAATGATAAAGATAAGGCTTGCACATAAGCTTCTTTTATGTAACATAAACATGAGTAGCAATATGTGCTCAACAATAAGAAGTAATAACATATGAGTCCATGGGTACATTTGAATAAGTAACATAAACATAATCAATACCATGGATAATAAAGGAGTACATGTCACAATGTAATGATAATTGTAACACCATTCATTTTTGGATTTAGTCAATATCACTTTTTTATAATCATATTCTTATCTATTTTCAATAGTTAGCTCACTTATCATTAGGATTCAATATATTCATATCACATAGTTTATTTATATATAGACTTGATCAAATGTCTTATCCCTTGTTTAGACCCAAGGTCAAGTCTCTCACTTGTTTAGACCCAATGTTAGGTAATCAAAATACATAATTCTGATCATCTTAAACCTAGAGTTAGACCCAAGGTTAAGTCCCTCCATTGTTTAAACCCAAGGTTAAGCCTCTTACTCATTTTAGACCCGAAGTTAAAATCATCAAATTCTGTTCAAAGGTTCAATAGTTCAATAAAGCCCAAAGAGAGTTAGATAGTTCAATGGTTCAATAACATTTCAAAGTTTAATAAACAATAGAAACATAGCAAAGGATATCAATGGTTAATAAGAAGTCTCATGACATATGAAAGAAGGCTTCATGGTTTAATAGGTTCTGAACATAATACTTTTATATTTCATATTCAATTATTCAAATTTCATTCATATAGATCACATATGATCATTCATTCAAATAGATTTCAATAATTCATAGTTCGTATGATCTTTCATATCATGAGATCTTCACTTTGTTTAAAAGAATCGATAATGCCAATCATTGGTTCATATTTCATAGTCCAAATATGAAATTGAATGTTCAATCATACTTAATTTTAATCAAGGACATTTTTCATCATGTTCAATTTCATGTTAGTTCAAAAGGGATTCACATTTCTTATGACAATTCATTAAGATTCACTTCGATCAATTATATCATGTTCTATAATAAGAAATTTCATAGGAATTCTTATCAATTTCAGCTTATATCCATGTCAATTACATGTCTAACATATGGATTTAAAAAGAAACATCATGGATCTATCAATAGCAAGCAACATAAAATCAAAACATACATAATATTTTCAAACAATTCACATAAGATTCTAATAGATAACATGGATTCATCAAAGAAAACTTAGCATAAGTGAAGGGAATAACATCCAATTCACATGAGATTCACTTACAATCATAAGGTCATCAATTTAGAGCATAACTCTCATGGTTTTCAATAAAAAAAAGTCCAGCAATGGGGTTTACCATCAATTCACAAAGATTTAGAGAAAACAAAGAAGGAAATGACATTAGTTTGTAAGAGTACTCTCAATCTTCTTCTTTCTCCTTTAAAACTTTGACCAAACCTCTTCAATGGTCATCCTCTACAATTAATGTTATGGATTCAATGAGAAACTATAGAAGAATAAGAATCTAAGATCTGATTCTCCAAAATCTCACTACATAAATCTAGACCTAGGTGATTTGGAGCTTACTTTACTTGGGTGACTCATTTCCTCCAAATTCTTTCTCCCTTATATTTTCTCTAGTGCTTTAGGTGTATTCTAAACCAAATTAAGCTAAAGTGAGGTAATATGTTTATCCTAGTATGGGATTGCTCATTCTAAAAAGATTATATATGAAATGGGGTGATTCCCATTTTTTTTTATAGAATCTGGGTTTGGCGAGCACTCCCCTAAAGCCGTGAGTGCTCGGGGTACCCCTTCACGACTGCTTGTCTATCCTCGTGAGAGCTTACGAGTGGTAGGCGTGACCGCTAGCATGGTCACGTGAACTCTTGGCCTAAGATTTTTCAAAAACAGGGTTCTGGTTTTTTTCCCGTGAGTGCGCACTTGCCTGGGGCACTAGTGATCGAGGTGGTATAGGTTTTTTTGATTTGGTCTTTTAGGCCTTCTAAGTCCTTTTTGGTATATGCATGCCCATGGACACACACCCAAGGTTTCCTAGGGTATTCTAAGGATTTCGGGTCAAATCCATTCATCACATGAACTAGTTTTATCTCATCTACACAATGTGACGTAAGTGTGGGGGTGTTACAGTTAATGTTATATTTCATTGAGTTTGATAATCACTAATATTGTGAGAAAGTTTATGGAGTTGGGTTTACATGATCTGGAAGGAGTAGAAAGTTCCTTATGGTGAATCTTTATTTATTTTCTTGATTTCTCTTGAAACCCCCTAAATGCTTGCTCCCCACCTATTTGATGAAGACATATGATTTGTATATCTTTATCATGCCTATTGACTTCCTATGTTAGCACATTATTCTCTTTGGTATGTTTCATTCAATTCATGTTAAGTCATGATGAATTGAATTAATTATATTGATCCTCATGTTGCTACATTACTCTTTATATCATGTGATAACTCTTAGTGGCATGTTCATGTTATCATTGGCACAGTTTGCTTCGGGATTTTTATGAGGTACTTTACTTGGAATTTCCACATGAGTTTTTAAAGGACTTGAGATTATTGGTTTTAACCTATATGAACATTATCAGAAAATGATTTTACATCCATCCCTTATACTCCTAATTATGGATCAAGTACCTTCACTTACATATTGACATTTAACCCCTGTCATGTGATTTACTACATTATTTGGACTTTTTATGAGATAGAATATATATATACAAATGACATACTTATGTAGTGACTATATTACTTTATAAAAACATGGGTTTAGTTTATTGCTTATTTGACACATGGATTTGTTTGGAACCCTTATCCTGAGGAATTTTAGAGGACTGTCCTAGTCTGGGAGAATAATATGGGATTACTCTTTGTCTGGGGGGATGATAAAGGACTACTCTTTGTCTGGGGGAATGATATGGGATTACCCTGGTTTGAGGAAAGGATATGAGACTACCATTTGTTTGGGGGAATGATATAAGCCTACCTTGGTCAAGATAAATTATATGGGACACACCCTTGATGCCCTAGGAGATTTTTGTGGGCTAATATGAGTCTTTATGACTATAAGTACCCAATCACTGGGTCACATTAATAGGTGAAGACGGCTTTAGTGGTCTAATATATGTGATATGATATGCTATGTCAGAGACCCTTATTCGGGTTATGCGATATGCTTAGTCGTAGACCTTTTATGGATTATATACAATATGCATTGCTGGAGACCTTTATGGTTTACATATGATATGTTTTGTTGAAGACCTTACATGGTTTATTTGATTTGTTTTGTCTGAGACCTTTCATGGTTTATTTACATTTAGATATGCTATGTGATTGAGACATTATTGTGTTTTGCATGTGGCACATATATTACTGAGTATGTGCCTATAATACTTAGTTGTGACATATAGCATGCAACATATCCATGATTTAACTTGATCTACTTTAGATCTCTTTGTGGTTATCTTGTGACATATGCGTACTCGAATCATAGTAAGGGTACATATTTAGTAAACTTGATGTACTCTTATTCCTGTTTGATTCCTTAGTTATCTTGATTCTTCCTATTTGTTACTGTGATTATCTTTGGCATCCTTTTGTATTGTATAAACTGTGTACCCTCCCGCTAAGCCTGTCAAGCTTACTCCAATTAACACTACCTGCAGATGTGTAGGCGCACAGGTTGGATTGCACTTTAGATGAGGGGATGATGGTTGGAGATTGGGCATCTGGCCCAGACATTACAACTTAGTTTTGCATTCAGTTTTTAGTTTACTTTTGGACAAGTGATGTATATTTTTATTATGTTGATTATGCCGCTGGGGGTAGGTTGAGGCCCCTTTTATTTTGGATAGTTATGATATACTTTTGACATGATATTTTTATATTTCCATTGTGTAAGATTTTAGTTTACCATTGTCATTATTATTCTGCTACGATGTGATTATTTTATATGAATTTAATAGATGTAAAATCATTAGGATGGTCAATTTATATGGAAAATGATGTGAATGAGTAAGAGGGTTGATGATTCACTCCAAGCTTGTTGGTGTCACTGCTATGAAAAATGGGTTCAAGATGAGTCATTCCCATGTCACGATCTGAACCCAGCCAACTTCACAACTCATGGATTCGAGTCATGACAATCTGATGCAATCAGATTGATCCGATATCACAAAATTAAAAAAAAAAAAAAAAAAAGATCTGATGGTTGCGATTTTTTGACTGTTAGAAATGATACCTAATCAAGGGTGTATAACTATGCTCGTCCCTATAAGTATAAGTGATCCCCAAATGAGCTCTCCAACACATGTGGGCCTCAATTTTTGCATGATGGGTAAATCCCTTTGAAAAGAGACTCGCCTATCGCAGGAAAATCCCATAATGATTTGGAGTCGTCACCAGTCTATTTAATGATATGATTGGACATTAATTTTGAAAACAAAACAAGTTCAAGTTTTAAAAATGGCTTGAAATGTCTGACTCCATACTTAAACTGGTCAGACTCCCAAAAATTCTAAGGTAAGTTGTTTGTTTATGAGTTGGGGAAGGTGTTAGGCACCCCACCTCATCTGCTTTTGCGGTTTCCTACTTTAAACCCGTTATAGCTTAATGGTCAACTTAATTTATAATCTAATCATCCCACCTATTATTTTTAATGTCATTTTATTGAGGTTAAACAAAGAATCCACATACCATTTCTGCCGAAATTTTGACAGCATAACGGCTGTAATATGGACCCATGAGGATGAATAGTGATCCCCATGTCACTTCTTCAATAACCTAATAGTCCACATGTTAACAAAACACTCCAAATATATCATACATCCACGTCATCACTGTCCACTCGACAGCTCCGTATCCATTCACACTAATACCATAATATCTCTACCATGAGATTACATCTTAATAAACTAAAGTAACCCACCAAGTGTAATGTATACGAAATAATAATACACAAAAATTCTAAAATAAGTCATATACAAGGCATCTAATACATTCACCTAAGCTACTATATGAGTGAAGCTATTAAGATAGGCTGATTACTTGTTATCAAGTTCAAATACTAGCATAGCTATATTATTATCTCACAATTAAAGCATTTGGATGCCTCCTTATGGATGTTTCTTATGTAATCATGTAAAACACAAGAGGTTAGTACCAAATAACAAGATGTATTTACTTATGAAAGCCATGAATCAAAACTATATTCTATATTATAAAAGAAGACAAACTTTTTTTTTAAGGGACTAAATTAAACTTCTATCTAGATTATGAAACAAAAAGCGGATCTATAGAAGGTTAACATACTAGGCAAGATATCTAAGTGGAAACTGATATAAAATCTTCAAAGGTATCTTAATAAATATTTGTGGTTAATCAAATTGAAAGCAATCTGATCTAACTACCATGAGTAAAAGTAAAGTAAGCCTAATAATAACAAAAATGATGAGAATCCATTGAGATATATGTGATTTTATATACCAATAAAAATCAATTTGAATGGGCTTTGAGATATGATAGCATCATAATAAGATTCATATGCGTATCAGACCTCTACATATTCTAAAAAAAATGAATCAAATTCATACCCTGTAGGGAAGCATTTTAGAATCATGACTATACCCTGCAGCTATATCTAGATATTTTCATTTAAATTTTTTTTTTTCCGTGATGGATGTCATATCCATATGGTAAACACTATCATGGCCAATAGCAGGCAAGCTTCATAGTTCGCATATCCATAGCCATCAGGATCGAGATTTGAAGATTCCAATCAATCATATAGACCATACCCACAGCCACTAAGATCAGGATTTATAGATTATAATGAGTGATACTCGTAGCCGCAATCATATGGATTTGGTTGTAAAGATTTAGCAATAGTCAATAATATCCACCATATCCAACTTGTAGGATTTGAATTTAGATTTGGAGATTCTAGTCAATCATACTCACTTCCATCATATT